>JAAOAJ010000315.1:0-73401 GCA_013781345.1 Fusarium coicis
ACTTTAGCTTATATAAGGAGCCTATAATAAATTAATTAAAAAATCAGATAGATATAAATGTAACCTAGGGCACCCTATAGGGGGGGGGGTTGGCCTACTATGAAATGAGTTTTGGGCCAGTGCTCCCTACAGTCTTCCGTAGTTTTCGGCGGATGTCCCGTTTTGGAAAGCCGAGAACTGAATCATTGCACTGCATTCAGCGCATTGTGAGTGTCTTTTTCGTGGGATAGGATCATGGACTTTTGTTATCAGGACCCATAATTGGCGTATCTTGCATTTCTTACCTGCCCCGTGGGGATATGGTTGCGGAATTGTGGTTGAAACGCGGAGATAAGCATCCCTGGGCACTGGAAGCGAGAGTATGAGATTATGACATCAGGGAGAATTGGAGGGAACGCTATGGATAGTACTGGAAATATGCGATGACGAGAGTATTGTATAATCACTTGGACATTAAGAAAGCATTGATAGCAAGACTTAGGGTGGAGATATTTACAATTCTGTCTACCCTAAGCAGGAATCGAAAGAGTCGAATCGGTTTGATGAACAAGACATCACAAGGCAACACCAGTCCCAAGTAGCCAAGAAGCCTTTGAACTTGCTACCAAGACTAAGTGACCGAGCAGCCCAAATAGAGTGCGATGATAGGAAACGCACTTATTACAACTCCAAAGTTGGATCACACGGCTTCACATAAGCCGCCTCCTTACCTGGCTCCGGCTCAGCAAACTCGTAGATCATCCACCCAGTCACAGGCTTTATCCCCGTTTTCTTCTCATCCACTTCCTCGTTACCTCTTCCCTCCTCAACAGCAGGGACATAACCTTCAGGGCCGGGAGGAGCCTGTATGACGATAGACCCAGCGAGCATCTTGCACTTGTACAAGGTTCCACGATCGTCAACTTTAACCGGGACAGTGACATATCCACCTGGAATTGTATCTGTACTGATGACAGGGTACGATATCTCCCCTATAATGTTATTTGTTTTACCGAGACCTCTTTCTTCTCCCTCGTCGCTCCAGAAGCAGAATGCCGTGATCCAGCCTGTCATTGTTCCTGATCCTGACCTGCGCTTTAGATGAGCCATCTGGTTCTAGAATGAATGTATGGCTGGGTCGGAAGGCTGGGTAAAAGAGAGAATCATATTTCGAAGGATTGGCCGTAGGAGCTTGGCGAAGTGAGTCGGTTCCTCGCCCATTTCATCCAGTTTATCAAGTCTTTTGAGAATGTCCTCGTAGTCGGTTACTTCTCCGAGGAGTGTTACAGAAGGGATGCCACAACACAGTGTTATTCTGTAAGAGAAGTATTTCTGCAGTGCGCCCATGAGAAGCACAGAACCAACGACGCGATCATTTTCCGTAGTCGTCGAGAACGACGGGAGAACCCACTCTCGAAAAGAAGGGTCCTTGATATTCTTCCCAATCGCGAGCGTCATTCTCTGTGCGAGATTCCCGTAGTCAGCAGTATGCAGAGTCGCGTGATCGATAACCTCGATCTTCTTCCTCCCACGATGACTAACGAAGTAATCCCGCTTCGTCTCAGAGTTGGCGTTGATGTAAGCGCTGAGTTGGGTGATTACAGCAAACCAGATATCTTCGGGGCGAATGGTGAGATGAAAGTGGTTGCTATATGCGTAGAAGCATGACCAGACGAGACCGTTCCTTGAGGCTGTGATGTGGTTCTCTTCGAGAGATGCGTCGACGGAGAGTGAGCTTTGTATGATTTGCTTCCATCCGTTTGCTTCTTGGGAATTAACTACCCGTAGGAGCTGTGAAGTGTCGTCTTTGGGTCCTTTCCAAGAATTGACTTTGCTATTGGGAATGGCGACGGTGATGGGCATTTTGACTGTGTTGAGGTTATTTCTGGGTCAGATAAGTGTTTGGAAGATGATGAAGAAACTGATTTGTAGTGTAGGTTGCTGCCATCCTTTTATAGGTAAAGTGATTCTGTGACGAGGCTGGAGGGCTGATCGATAGTTTAAGCTTATCACGTCTCAATTCACGAAGAGTCATCCGAGCCAGAGTCGAAATCGAGTTCTTCGCAACAGACGGCTTGTATCTCGAGGTAGATGCCATCGCGCCAGAGGAGCGCTGGACAGTGATACCGACCACCGATACAGAAACGACAACGCGTGGCGGCCAGCTGAACCTAGGTGCTTCAGGCGTGCCATTCCTCGAGGCCGGTGCTACAGCGAGTCTCGAAAGGTCATACAGCAGGGATGTCAACGGTGCAACCACAATTACAGGCAGCATCAATCTCGGGTCGGGAAAAAACTCAGGCGAGTCAACGGTAGCAGTGTGGAATCTACAAGAGAACGAGCGCCGTAAGACGGGCGTGCCAGATTCAGTAACGACTGCGATCCTTGTGCGACGAGCTGGCGATGAGCGCTTTAACGCTGAGGTTACGCTCCAGGCTGACGTTGACTGGGTCACTGGGTGGGAACGCAGGCTTTCCAAGATTCCATTGGACGATCCGATTCTTTTCAATCCCAGAGAGACCGGTGGGCCTGGTAAGAAGGGGGGATCTTACGGCGCGAAAGACTTGGCGAGTGTTGATTTGAACGGATTGTGTAAAGTGAGGATGGCTGTTGAGGCCCCGTTTGCTGTTAAATAGAATTTTGGAAGGGATAAATGCTGATGGAATTAATTAGTCTGGAAATAATGTTCTATCAAACCATCCACACTACGTACTCCGTAGGTAGGCCAACCATCCCGAGTCGGCCCGTGCTCACCAAAGGCTCAGATATGCATGTAAGATATAGGGGTTATGGGAATATCTGCACCTTGCAAGCGAGTCACACTGATTATCTGTAGCGCCGCCTGGCAGTATGGCCGTGCACAGTGTGCCTCCCCCTCTTTGAAAGGACAATCTCTTGTTCACCCTTAGTGAGGCTCTCAGAGTAGGCTTTGAGTGCCCAGCGATATTCGGTTTGCGTTTTTGGTGAATAGCTTCATCTCGACCAGCAGAGCCGAGGCTCTTTCTGTTGCCACCATGGCTGAGATAGTGGTTCCCGAGGCGGAAAAACGTGTTCTGGAGATCCAGACAGCAGTGGATGAGAAGCATGACCAGCTGTCTCAGAAGTGTAAGCGACTAAGAAGTCTTATCATGGGTATCATAATATACTGACAGCTCCTCAAAGCCGGGTTGATCGTAATCCAAGATGGAGAACAGGAACCGAGCCCTGACGACGCTTCGAATCATGAGATGCCTATTATTCCTTTTGAGTGAGTATTGGCCAACCGATTCCCGAACAGCACTGAATGCATGGCTTTCTAGTGTCGTTCTTATTCACGGGATCTATGGTTCAAGTCCAGAATCGTGGACCTCAGGATCCGACACAATATGGATCAACAAAGCCCTTGCTGGCGCTCAGACAGAGAGCAAGGGGCAAATAATGTCCTACGGTTACCACACAGACATCGAGACAGGGAGATACTACACCCCAAGCGGCGTTTATCGAGAGGCAGAAGCACTCTTGGAAGCTCTTCGAAAGCTTCGGACATCAGAGATCACGGTTTGCTAATCTGGTTCCTTTTCGTGACGCCACTGACCAATGTCTCGGCAGGGGGCCAGACGACCGATACATTTCTTTGCTCATGATGTTGGAGGGACTATCATGAAGGCGGTAAGATAAGTTATGGAGTGGTTTGAACTGGAACTGCCGCTAATGGATGCAGGCACTGGCGATGGCTTCTGATCGTCAAGACAAGTACGGCGATGTCCTATATTGTACACGCGCTATGGTGAGGAATCTGGGTTGGAACTACTCCCTCGTTTGCACTGACTGAGTCATGATAGTATTTCTTCGGATATCCACATAGAAATTCCTCGATCGATCTCTTGGAAGAGGCTGTGTTGCGATTGATGACCCAGCAACACCAAAAATGGTCCGGCCATATGGTTGAATACGCCAAAGGTCTCACAAAGACGATCATCAAAGTGAATGATGCGTTTCTTGGGACTCAAATGCTTACTCAGGCCAACTTCATCAATGTGGTTTCTAATCTTCACTTGGACCAAGCACAACAGGTTCGTGTATAAGAAATCGGCAATATGGCAAGATCTATGGGACTACTGGCTGCTAATTACACATTAACAGGTCTTTCCTCTTTCTATGTCGACTATGGCCACTCCGTTTGAGAGAGTGGTGAAGATGGAGAAAGCGAACTGTGATTTGATCCTTCCGACAGAAGATGGATTTCATCCGGTGAATGATATAGCGGACGCAGACTGGCTTAGTAGGTTATTCTTTGATCAAGAGACTATCACTAATACTACTCTCAGTGGGAGGCTTCACGGATGAAGAGCACGTTGCGCTTCGTAAGATCATCAACCAAGCGTCACCAGTACTACCATATCAAAATGTTGATGAGAACTGGCAAAATCCCGACCTCTTAGATTTACCGAAGCGGAAAGAAACGATGATAATGCATATGAGCTGTTCTTCTGGTGCCGAAACAGCATCCGAGAACGCCAGCTTCTTTCTGGACCAGAACAGAAGCGGCACGTTCCATCCATTACTTTATATGAAGTTCGATGCTCGCGACACTCGATTCGACAATTGCGGCGCCATGATGCGGACGTTCCTCGCCCGTATTGTGTGCAACAGACTACAGACTGAGAGTGTCGCGTCAAGGTCGATGGATGATCTTCTTCGTTCCGGAGCCTTACATAGGACCACTCTGTCTGAGGAGCTGGAGACTCTGCGGTCTGCAAAGGGTAAGCAAAAGTTGAGCCGAAGTGTTCACAGAGCTGATTTGTCTACAGATATGAAGTCGGCTATTTACGTGCTGGGGTGCTTTGATGAGTGCGATGAGTCTTCGGTCTGGTTCCTCTCTGCGATGCACAAACTTCTGGTCAGGAAAGAGCAGCGTATCAAGATATTAGCGGTGACTACAAAAGGAACTCACGGAGACCGCCTCATCGCCTCTGCTTTATCTGGGTTTCCTCCAGAATATGTCAGAAGCATCGATTACCATCCCGAGGAGCCTAGGCCATTTCCTGTTGATACAGGAGCATCGAAGCTCACGAATAAACTTGGGGAACGTGTTGGAACATACCTGCATCGAGATGTCCATCTTGTACTCTCGGGCTGTGCAAGTGATCATAATCTATGCGAACTGGTCATTGAATGGCTCGGAGCAGGCACAGGGCAAATCACACGAACAAAGAGGCTACTTGACAAGCCTCTCACACCAACTATCGTATTTGCGGCAATACTAGAAGATGTTGACGAGTTACACCGGCCACGGGCCAAAATAATACTTTCTTGGCTGCTCGCCTCCTACAGACCACTACGATATGACGAGCTCCGCCAGGTCTCTAGTATTGTTTGTCTTCAATTAGAGGGGGGTAAAACCAATTCATCTGAGCCGACTGATATTTTGCGCAGCTTCCACGGATTACTCACATCTGTGAACGGCGAGATCCAATTCAAACATCCTGCCACCCGTGTGTGGCTCGAAAGTTGTCATTCAGCTGGCGACGAAGACATATGGTATGATACAGTCGGGACGGGCTGTCACGATAAGGTACTGCAGGTCTGCATAGACTATATGCAACATGCCGCCAGCAATTCACAAGGCCCGATCCTGTCCCTTCCTTATGCTATAGAATTGTGGCATAAACACTGGCAGCGAGTCAAGACATCTGAAAAGCATGTACAGGACTTGTTTTACAATGAGTCAGTGTTTCAGTTCTGGGCAAACTCACTTTTTGCTTTGCCCAACGCGAAGTTCAAGTCTCCACCAAGACATATAAAGCCCCTTGTTGTCGCAGCTCACTTGGGCCTGACGACGGTTGTAGAGGTGCTTCTGGAAAAAGGACGAGATCAGGCCGAGCTACGCGGCCAGGCTCTGGTTGAGGCTTGCAGAACAGGCCATGTTGCCACCATCCGGCTTCTGATTCGTTCATATACAGACGGCCTAGATCTTGACGATGAGCATTTACACGAAGCTGTGAGAATTGTCAGCCACTCGAGTAACGATGAAGCACTAGAGGAACTCATCAGCGCAGTACCGGAACCTCCTAAAACAGATCCAGGGATCCAAGAGTCTGAAACGAGCCTCGAATTCACAGAGATTCAAGAAAAGACCGCTTCGCAGGACGATTCCTCAGAAAGATCGGCAAAGCACGATGATGAGGTTAAAGATCTTGACCCTCAGAAGCGCGTATCCAGCCCACTTGATTGGCTTCATGTACAAAGCCGCCAGGACAGGATTGAGTGGCGTTGTCACTAGACTCCTCCAGCTGGGAGTATCTCCTAATCCCCCGAAGGGTATAACCCCCTATGACAATAGCTACATACACGCAGCAGCAGTCAACAACCATGTAGCCATCGCAAAGCTACTTGTCGACGCAGGAGCGAGCCCAACAGCAACAGACGAACAAGGATATACTCCGCTGCAAAAAGCCATCTGTTGGGCTTCTGGCGAGACAGTCGAGTTCCTACTTTCGAACGGCGCTTCTATCAACGATCTAGACTAAGATAAATTGACGACTACGGGAGCTGCTGCTAGGTGGGGTTCCTTTGTAGCACTGGAGGCTATAATCTCAAGCATGGACGAGGCTGAAAGCTTGATGAATGATTCGGACTGGAACCCCGTCATTCAAGCAGTAGAATACGAGAATAAGAAGTGCCTAAAGCTTCTTCTCAGCCATGGCTTCAGCCCTAACATTGTCAACTCGAAGGGCGAGACGGCGCTGAGGCTCGCTATTCAGAACAAAAGGCTTGACTTTTGCAAAATGCTGCTAGAGAGAAATGCGGATCCGGATCTGACATCTGATAAGGTTAACACGCCTCTTATCCAGGCGATTTCTGAGAGAGAGTTGGATATAGTCAAGCTTCTCGTTGAGAACGAGGCCACAGTAGACAAGCGCGAGGCGCCGCCGGATGATGGGTGGTCACGCACGCCAAGTAGGTATTCGATATGTCTAGACAAATGCATCACTGACTTGTTATAGTGCAAGTGGCCGTCGACTGGAATCGTCCCGAGATCGTCCAGTATCTCCTTGAAAAAGGAGCAGACCCCGATGCGCGAGACTCGGATGGGATTGCAGTAATAGGCGCTGCGGTTAGCGGCGGACATACAAGCATGGTGCAGTGGCTGGTAGATGCAAGTGCAGATGTGAACGCCGTCTACCACGACAACAAAGTGACGCCGTTACATGAAGCGTGTCCCAATCCCGAGATAGCTCGAATCCTCCTCGATCACGGCGCAGACATCAACAAGGTCAACGCAGAGTCACGCACAGCACTGAGCTTTGCAATCGCGGCGAATAATCTTGCCACTGTTGAGTTACTGCTTGAGGCTAAGACGAAACCTGATATCAATGCAGACATGATCTACAACGATTTACGCGTAGTGATACCTGTGGGATTCATTGACGTCGTTGAGAGGATGCTAGAAGCTGGTGTTGACGTCAACAACGTCAATGAACAGGGCGAATCGCTGCTTGCATATGCTATCAAGTATAATGCACCTAGTAGTATGATCCGCAAAATTCTCGGATACAACCCTGATCTGGAAGTGAGGGACAAGAAGGAGAATACAGCACTTCACTGTATTACTGGATTAACGACCCTCGAAACTGTTCGACTTGTCGCCAACGCTGGTGGAAGACTAGATGTCCTGAACTCTGATAAGGACACGCCTTTTATTGTGGCTATTGGGGCTCAGATGGATGATGTGTTCTTTTATATGCTGAAAAAGGAGCCTACACTGCTGACGCAGAACTTTATAACATCGCAACAAAGAGTCACACCGCTTCATGAAGCGTGCAGGTCTGGTTCACTTGCCATGGTTCGATCATTAATCGAGCATGGTATGGACATCAATTCCGTCTGCGATGGAGTCTATGGGACACCCTTGATCTCAGCAGCAGTCCGAGGCGATCTATTCTCATCTCCACTAGCCAGCGACATAATCGCTCTTCTGCTTGTGAACGGAGCCAGCCCAAGTACTGAAGGGGGCTTATTCCGATATCCTCTCATCTCAGAATGCCTATCATGCCCAGCAGACACTGTCAAGCTTCTTCTCAACACGGATGCTTCGCCTGAAGATGAAGATTCTTTGAACCGCAAGGCAGTCCATGTCGCGTGCTATAATTCTCTCGCGGTTCTCAACGTTCTGGAAATTCCTGACTCGGATTTTGCGGCTGCGGATGCAGTTGGTAGAGTACCGTTACACTATGCTGTCATGACAGGGGATATTGAGTTGGCGGAGGTAGTACTGGAGCGCTCTGAGAGGGTTGGTATTAGTATTGATGTTAAGGATGATGATGGGTGGACGCCGCTGCTCTGGGCTGCTCGTGCTGCACGGATCTGGAACCGACAGCATGAGGGCGGGGCTTCGAGCAATGATATGATATCGTTTCTCTTAAAACATGTAGCTGACCCTACGATCAAAGGGCATGGAGTTGACAGAGACTGGACAGTCTGTGAGGTGGCATACTATCACCACGCTGACTTGTAAGCACACCTACTATTCACACTGATAAACGCTTATCCATTCTAGTGTCGAAGATCTAATAGATCAACCAAGCAACGAGAAGATCAGGTACAGGAAACGGGGTACCGCTCCCGGGTATCAAGGCAACAAGAACGCATACTGTGATAACTGCCTGATCGAGCCCTATGGTATTTTCTTTGACTGTTCGCTGTGCTTTGACTTTAGTCTCTGTTTCAAATGTCACAGGAATGCTGAAAAGATACATTCTCTTCATGCGTCGTTTGTTCGATGTGGGAGTGAGTGGGTTGAAGATGAGGTTACGAAGGATGAGGACGTTCAGGAGATTAGTTTGGATGATGGCATTAGGGATCAGGAAGTGTTGCTGGATCTTGAGGAAATACCCTACGAGGATTTCGACAGTGAGGTTTCAGAATAGCCTTGTTAGGGGTATCCAAGTTTTGAAACAGCTGTCAGTTCAACGTGACGACTATCTCAGATACATCTCTTCGGCGTGGCAGATTTGTGGATCTTGGTAGGTAGCATGTGCTGTTATGGTGAGCATACTGGATCAAACTCAATTCTATTCTTCTATCGTTTATAAGCTTGAAGACCTTCCTGTATCAGAAATCTCCTTCTGCAGCCACTCTCTCCATCCAGCATCTTTAAGAATACATCTGACCCTCGCCTCAAGCCACTCTGTATTCCCCCAGAATCCCCACGACGCTTGGAAGCGACACCAATCAACAAGAGCACACTCCCAATGTCTCACGAGAGTATCCCAGTCATAATCCAAAGGCTCCTTATCAGAAGGTCGACGACTCAACAATGTCTCATGGTAGAGGTACAACAACGCCTTTTCACCACGGTCCATGTCCATTTCTTCAGGTAAAGATGGACAATCCGTTAGCATATCGAGAGGAACGGAGCATGTAAACAACTTGGCCAAATCGCAAACTCCAAGCCCAAGACCAACGTATTGAAAATCGAAGAAGCAGACATCATCTCCTAACTCGGTAGTAAAGAGATTCTCAGACTTGACATCGCCATGAATCAACGTCTCAAAGGGTCGACCAGTTGGCGTGAGGAAGTCAGCTACCACTTCAGCAGTGGATTTATCCGATCCTTCAAAAGGTGCGCAAAAGGCATCTGACCACTCGGAGTATGTATCGCCAGCAAGGGACTTGTACTCTGTACGCCGAGTCGCGAGGTAGGTGTAGCCTCCGTTCAACCATAGTTTGCTTCCTCCAGCTTGGCCTGCATCTCGTCGTTTGTATTCATCAATAGGAGGGAGGAGATGTTCATCCAACTTCGCGGGTAGGAATTTCCAGGAGTTGCTGTGAAATCTGGCGAGCCACTCTAGAGCAGATTGAGCTTGTCGTGGGTTCAGAACAGATCGCTTCCCTCCTTCCACAGGGAACTTGACTCTCAAATCGGTGAGAATAGTAGCAGTGAGACCTCGTAACTCTCCATCATCATTTTTCGACTTCCAGCTCGACGTCAGACAGTGAGCTACTGCGACATCATCATCCAACTGAGGAGCAACATGTTCGTAGAAGTACTGCTCAACATCATAGCTCAGTATCTTGCGCAGATGGCCTTCATCCGTTGGTCCAGGCGGCGGCGATATAAGCTTCAGAATCAAGAAGAACGTATTGTTTGACTCGGCTGCATGCAGGTACTTGCGCACTCTGCCAGCTGTTTCAGCATCCTTTGGTTTTGCGGTGAGAGCACAGATATGACCATAACCCGCCCACAGCGATTGGATCTCTTGGAAAGATGTAATCTTCAGGCCTGTAGGCTCTAAAAGGACCTCGGCGACACGTCGGGAGCTTGTCTCTGCCATTTTGAGTTTGACGTGAGATTATCACGAAGTTAGAGTTGGCCAGTCACGCTACGTCATTGAAGCTGAGCTCATCGGCTCGGATTATCATTTCGGAGCGGGGCGATTGAACTTGGAGGCCTCGGTTCGAGGAATGCTACGTGAAGTTGCAGTCGAGGCGAGTCCTCTGCAAAAGGATGGAAATTGTAGAAATACTTGCTTAATTGAGCGATATACACGAGAGGAAGTGCCATAGCCTCGTTGATCCATGTTCTGATACAGAGGATGCCTAGCGAAATGATAGGGCTGAATAGCGACGTCCCGCCAAGATCCTACAGTGGCATGGCGGTGAACATCGGGGAATAGGTGATTGATTGCCGTAGGCTATGCGCACCAACTGAGCAGCTATTTACAAGGTGCCTATAACTAATGCCCTGAATGGACAGTAGACAAGCCACGTCGACAATCTTGGTCAGATTAGCCGGCCATCGCAGAGACGGGCTACCTCAATTCCAGATCAATTCCCCCTTTGATACCACGCCTCTTTTGATATACCATAACGGGACAGTAGTGGCTGCAGAAAAACAAGCATAAACTGCCACCTAAACAAGCTTGTTAGACGAGATGATTGACTCGCTTACCCCTGTCCCCCAGGGCTGAGCTCTAAGCAAGGGTTGCCAGTGGCGTTGCAGGGGAATGTCACTGATTATTGGACGACGTGGTTCCAAAAGGATTGCGAGGTCGAATTGGGATAAGGATAAATATTCAGCTCATTTCCCAGTCTCTGCGGACTTCAATTCTCTCATACAAACACGAACCTTCATTATGCGGACTTCACTTACTATCAGTCTGTTCGCCCTCGCGCCATACATGGCTGATGCGGCAAAGAGCACTACCAAATACTCTACAGAAACTGTCTTTTTACCTCAGAGAAAGACTGGAAGTGCAACGAATATCTACGCCTCCCTTATCACAGAAACTGGCTCAAGGACGGAATATCTCCTCGCTTGCCAGACAAACTTCGGTACTTCATACTCCTGCGATGGAGACTTTCATGGCATTACTGTGACTTATGGAGAGTCGAGCATGAATCTTGCTGTCAGCTCAACAACATACGACTGCTCCCTAGGTTCAGGCTCAGCTGTTTGTGCAACCATCACCGCTACCCAAACTGAGTCCGTGGAGTCGCGAGCAATTCCCTCGTCGGAGAGTGAACGCTGGATGACGCCTATTACTTTCGTTGATCTCAAGAAGAGAAAGACGACTAGTACCAAATCAACAGCTAAGGCAACGGAGACAGCGAGTAATAAGCTTTGCAAGAGGAAGACCCCCCATGGAAGTTCGGACTCTGGAGATAGCGGAAGCAGTGGCAGCAGTGGAAGTAGTGGTGATGACAGCAGTGGTTCTAGCAGCGGTTCCAAGAGCGGTTCTGGATCTGCTGCCGATGATGATGACGACAGTGGCAGTTCATCTGCGAGCCCTACCAAGAAGAAGAACAATGACGATGACGGATGCTCAGCTGGATCTATTGCTTCTTGGAGCTGGGTAGTTATGGCTGTTGGACTGGGTGGTTTCCTCGGTGTGAACATGGTATAAGATGTCCCAATGCGTTCTTTACTACTTCACTCGAACATACTTCTGGAAATAACATATTAACCGTATCGCCGCGGGACTTTTGAACGAGATGCCTCAGGGGTGATTACACTAGTACACCATGCTGTGTCTAGTGCACACGCGCCGTCCAACAGCATTTCTTGTATAGCGAGACACTAGATGAGATTGGATACGTCTTGTGTCGATCATATCAGATTCGTTGTCCATAAGGCTTTAACTAAATGCTCACTGATCAACGCTCGCCATTTATTCAATCCCGACTCCTTAATAACAATAATAGCACTCACTGCATAACAGAACAACACCCGTTCTGTACCGTCATTCTGCGTCCCAGTTTGGGCGGCGCCGGCGGTCCCCTCACCGGAGCCCCAAACTGCGCAATCCGCACCGGATACCCCGGGTTTCTCCTCAAAAGTCCAACGGATCATACATTGGCCTCGTAACCATCGCCAAAACCTCCTCATAATAAATCAACATCGGCAAAAACCGTTTCGTATGCGTAAAGCATCGTTTCTTACCCTTACCCGCCGGATACGTATCAACAGTGGTCTTCGTCTGTACACCGTTCCGCGCGCGTTTGCTAAATCATAGTCTTTGCTTGTACTTCCAGAAGTCAGTGAAATGCACTTGGAATTTGTAGAGATCGTACGCTGCGAGGCTTTCGTACGTCCAGCGTGGTTGAAAAGGACTTTCGGGGCCTTCGGCGGTTGGACCGTAGGGATGGGGGACTGTTGAGGCGAGACTTAGATCGACGAGGGTGCCGTCGATGTATTGGTCTGGTTTCAAGCCGCGAACGACTATTCCCAGAAAGTGAAGCTTGTGAAGATCTTTGAGCCTTCCGTGGAAGTATTTCACTGCTACCATCTAGTCGTACATGACGCGTTGTTTCGAATCATGCCAGGGAGTCATTTCGACCCAGTCTTTTGCAATACCGTAGAGTAACCCTGGAGGAAATCCGGCTAACTTTTGCGCACCGCCAGCAGCGAATTTTCTTCTAATCTGTCTTGCTATGAGGGCAACCCATCCGTAGACTTTAACACCGATAGCCTCGGCTTTCTGCTCCTTCAAGCTTCCAAAAGCTCGACACTCATTCTCAAACGGTGAGAAATACCAGTCAAATCCATCACAGCAGCTCCATGATCCTTCATGGCCGTAGATGTCTCTGGTGTTGATGTCGTTTGGAGGTGTGGTGAACTGCAAGCTATTAGGAGAGTTTACTAGCGGGTTGATAGGGACGTACGAATTTTATGGCGTAGAGATGGCGGCCGATGCGTGCTTTTACGATGGTGCCGTGGGCGGAGTCGGTGTCGAGGGCTTTGAGGAATGTGACATTGGAAGCCATTAGATTGCCGTCGTAGGGTGGGAGTTTTGGTCCTGGTTCTTAGGGCAGCTAGGACTTTGGTTTTGGCATGGCTTATAGCTTATAGCTTATTGCATTAGGGAGAGGGTCCAGAGTTGGTTGGCTATCGTCATGGACGTCAGAAAAGTGAAGATATTGAGCGTTGCAACGAGGGGATTTTTAGGGGAATTCTGAAATTTATCTTATGGAGGGCATTTAACTGTAATTTAACTGATTATCAAGGTTTTCAGAAGTGATGAACTCTGGGTGCGGTATGGAAGATATATGTCGATGCGAAGACTCTTGGATTAGCTCTCACGACATGACAAATATTGTGTCTCGCCTTCAAGTGCGGCCACATTGATGATTTCTTGCCAAGCAATTTCAAGAGGAATAATTTCATATAGTCTATACACTAGAGCCTTTGAGGCCGATTTCAAGATGTAGTTCTTCATGACTGCGTCCATGGTGACCTGGAAATTAAACTCAACCCGTTGAGTCAATTTATGACGCCGCCAAACATATCCTCGCATTGTGATACAAGGTTATCTATCAAGGCTTCAAATGCTGACACATATTCAGGAGTCTCAAAGGTCATTCGGCAGGCAAAAGCCCCGCATCCGAGACAGGCCTTTTATAATACCTATGTAAAACATCGATTGGCTCTCATACATGTTGAAGAGTTGAAATTGAGTAAGCAGTGGCTGCGCCGCTCGGCAGGCACGTGCCGTCACAGAAATTGTGAGATAAAGATAAGCAGAATATCTCACTCAAGCGTCATCTGTTGACTTCACCTTGCTGACTCAATCAGAAATCCAAAAACAACTCAAAATGTCGGAGGCAGTCTACTCAACGCCAGAATGGTATCTCAAAGCCCAGGATCAAGACGTGAGCAGTGACATAGGCCGGCTGACCATTTATCATCTTGGTTTCAAGCAGGCAGCAGAGGGGAAACTAATATTCCCCCCGCTTGACTTCTCGACACAGCCTCGAGCTATACTCGATGTCGGGACTGCTGATGGCCTCTGGATGCGCGATGTTCAGTCTTCGATTCCTAGGCCACTTCAAGGCGAACACGCTCTTATCGGCACAGATATCAATACTTCTTTCTTCCCAACCACGACCACAGATGGGATCAGCTACGTAAAACAAGACATCAAAGACCCTCCGCCAAAAGCATGGCATGAGTCTTTCGATCTCATCAACATGCGCATGATTCTCATAGCCGCTGGCTCTGGTGCCGCTCAACGCGCTGTGGTAAACGAGCACATCAAACTTCTCAAACCAGGTGGATGGATCCAAATCGGCGACTGCGATCGTATCTGCCCAACACCCGAGACCGAGAACCCGAGGTATCACGACATGTTTGCGTGTATCAGAGCTGTTTGCCAAGCCTCAGGTTTAGATCCCCTTGAAGCGGCAAAGATGAAGTCTTGGTTGGTTGAAGCTGGACTGGAGGATGTACACGAGATGGCGGCTATGAGGGCGGTTGGTAAGAGGAATATGGATGAGGAGTTGGGGAGACTGGGGGTCGGAGCGGATTTGGTTATTGCGAAGGGGTTTGCGGCTGGTGCTAAAGGTGAGTCTAGACAAGAACTAAAGATACAGGCTAACACTGGTAGGTCTGGAACCCTCTTTAAGACCGTTGCCGGATGAGAGGCTGGATAGCCTTGTGCAAGATCTAGAGACAGAGCTGAAGGATACAGGGGCTTACTTTCCCATGCGCTTTATCTGGGGTCGGAAACCTTTGGAAGGATGAATCTAATCCAATGGCTATTCCTCAAACCTCGGAGAGAGTACTCGATATGCTCGATGGATTTTGGTACTCTATTCATATCTCTTTTTCAATGTCAAATGGTGTCGTCTGTCTCCGCTAGCCATCATCCAGAGTACTTAGAAGGAACAGTGCAACGAAGTAAAACTACTCTCGTGAACAATAGAGTTATCAGTTTTGGGCTACAAATAAGAAGCCAACCTGGAGGTTTGAGAAATTACACTCAGCAAATCTATCGTACAAGGTGAACTCTTATCCTCACTTAGTTTCCAAGGCGAAAAGCCATCTGATTCCACATCATTATATTGGTCTTCGCTGTGGCTTCGTGAGCCATGTCAGTTTAATCATGAACTCTCCAACCTTAACCATTGAGACATGGCGTAGAAGGCGGTAACTGTATCCAGACCGGTCTAGCGCAAAAGGCTATCGACGCCTGAAACTGAGACCAGCAAGAAACCTTTTCAACCAATGGATGTTATTTTGCACAAAGTACAGAGAAATACTTTTCTAGAGTTCAAAGGTTCGGCCCGGTCCATTCAGGATGTCCGTTGTTTGCTTAGTTGGCCTCTCCCGGCTCGAGCCAAAGGGTAGTTTGAATTAGTGAGCAGCGGGTAGGTCACATCCTTGCAAGATGCAATCATTCGAAATTGATGGGCTTATGAATACACAGTGCTTCAGGTTTGACCTTCTAGGGTTCTGAGGGTTATCTCGGGAGGTTCAATGTTTAGCATGCACTCGAGCATGTTTGTGTGACCCAGTTGCATACAGCATCTGGGAGCATAAACA
The DNA here is from genome assembly GCA_013781345.1 of Fusarium coicis. Taxonomy (NCBI): domain Eukaryota; kingdom Fungi; phylum Ascomycota; class Sordariomycetes; order Hypocreales; family Nectriaceae; genus Fusarium; species Fusarium coicis. The sequence goes on from JAAOAJ010000315.1 coordinate 15,785, forward strand.
AAGTTACGGAGGCCTGGGAGGCTCCCGAAAACGTTCTCTGCTGATTATGTGCTATCTCAGAAAATGTCTTGGGCATCCACAAACTTAAGTGTTCTTGCTCCATGCCTTGCAGGTCTAGATCTATCCTAAGCGCCACCAACAACGCCGCTGGTATGTGACAAATTGTCACTTCACTTGCATAATTAAGCACGTATGTGAGACTCTATCTGTATTTACTGTTTAAATGCAGACTCTTGGTGTGAATCTCTGGCTGAGTTCGTGGTGCCCGGGGAAGGACTCGGGAATGGTGGTCGGTGGTCCTGGTCACACTATTTGTTGTCATCTAACTATTTGATTGGCTATCGCGCCTTCATGATCACCCTTCGGGATATGTTTAATGCACTCGAATCAAAAAGAGTTAGTCTCCCGAGGGAAGAGGTGGTTCTTCTCGACCCATTTGCAAATGGGTCGATTGCTGCGTCTTTGTCTCGATATCACATATCCAGTCAGCTGCCCCGACACAGATTGAACTATTCACATATGTGGAAATTTCAGCCAGCCTCGTCATCCTTTGGGCTGCAGTTCGGCTCGGCACCTGAAACTTACAGCTTTCACATTTCTCACAATGTGGTCTAGAATTCGTTGTCATCCTTAACTTGACTTTCTCCTACGCCTGTGGTAGGGTGACAGACACGAGTATACTTTGTCTCGTCTTGGCAAAGAATGCATGGAGTATCACATCAATCTAGGCTTGACAAAGTTCAATCAGCGAATACGAGAACATCTTCACTCTATCTGTACTCATATCAGATGGAGGATTACTAACGTTCCAGTAGTACAACTAAAGCCAGGCTTTACTGTTCTGTAAAATTAAGTATCAAAACGCATTCATCCTAGGTGCAAGTTCTCGGCATTGAAAATCGTACTTATGGACTACAAGGTAGTCACCAGCCTTTTGATCAGTAAAGGTAACGGAATGTTAACAACTTGTGATATATAGATGCTATGTACGTACCCCCGTTGCCGCATGATGGATTTGAATCGCAGCCGGGGATGCCGAAACGCTTAACTATTTTAGTCATATATGTATGTGCGTGATAACTACTTTGTGGCTGGCTGAGTGATGTGATTAGACTACCTTTGATGTCATGAGCGTTCTAGACTGTACCTTTTTTCCAGCTCCTACATTCTTCTTAAAGAATATCGACCCAGAACTGACACATGCAGCTTTGTTGGAGATATGAATACGTTTTCTTGTTGTAACGCGAGCTCCCTCGGCCGGGTCTCCTTCCATACTAAGCTCCTTGACCAGAGCTCGATAAACCGTAATGTGGCCTTTTTAGGTTCGATATTAACACATTATAGTCTTAACAGGCAAATTCAAGGACCTACGAAGTATAAAGGACAGGAATCCCATCAATCAATAGCATAAGTGCGCTTTAGGTTTTTTATATCTTCTTTTCTCCTTAGACCAAGAGGACTTCCCCTAGCCACTTTTCAGACCCTAAAACACCTTAGTTACACTCAGAGAGATATGACTGCTACTATAGCTACATAAAACCATAATAACGGTGAAAATATAAGTTTAAAAGGATAGGGGCGTTAACATTACTACTAATAAATATGGTCTACCAGGTCACCCAGGCTAAATAACCTAACTTATCAAAGAGTGCCACTATTAGCGTTTCCTTTAACTAAGCAGGCAGCGCTATAGGGCTATAGCATTTTGAGGCTGTTAAGAATTTCTAAGCCTAGCTTCTCCTTATCTATAAACCTCCAACTGCTATTAGAATCCCTACTCAGCCGCAATTCTCACCAAGTATATCTGAGCCTTAGAAAGCGGTAATGACAGTTAGCTATAACCCTAGCCTCACCGATCTGACATTCCTTAACACCACTGCTAACTTAGCCGCAAGTAAAGTTAATTAGTATAGTGCAAGCAAGCTCATTATAGTCTCATAATCACACATAGTAAGTAACATATAAGAGTACAAACACTTAGCTTAGTGTAGGAGGATAAGATTTTAAGGAGGGATAACTTAGTAGAAATAGCTACAGACTTAAGAAATGATTCTTTTAAAAGAAAAATATCTCTCTGCATTTTTACGTTTCATCTCACCGAATGCGGGTCAAGTTGAGAACGGTCTTGCGAAAAGCCATGCAGGATTACCCGCTCAATTAGATCGTCCGGGTTTTCGGCCTTCCGCCCACGTGCCTTTATAAGAGACATTTCAGGCTTTATGTGAAGGCAAAGTAGAAGGTTTGAGATCTTATACTGTAGGGCAAGATGAGGAGTTTTAGTTGAGGGCTCAAGTCAGAAGAGAATGGGTGATACTGTCTTGTTATACGGATAGTAGCTGGGAGCAAAGTCTAGGCAGACTTGATAAGCAGTACGCCCCGTTTAATATCGGGTAACTACAGTTTCCTTGAGAGAAGCAACATAATACATTGGTCGGTCATCGTGGTATCGATGTTTAAGTTGTGGGCTAGAAGTGTTATTTGCAGTTGAGACTTCTGGCTGTGAGCTTATTCCAGCAGAGAATCTAGCAACATAATACAGCAAAGTTACTCTGGACAGTCACAATACAGAAGTTAGTTTCGAACTAAAGATAATTCAGTAAACTAACCTAGAGACCTGAGATATTCGCAACAAGCCTTGACATGGGCAGACACCTCTGCTGGCCCCAAACTTGAAAGGTTATCTAGATTGCTGACCATGGTATTTGGTCTTGGCCGTGGTTTCGTGAGTCATGTCAGTCAATCATGAACTCTTAACCTGAACCAGGTGATCGGAACCAAACACCGACACGCTAGCGCAAGGGACCCACATCCAGCCCGACATTTCAGCGCTGTCAGTCAGATTTAGTGCATGATCCTCAGGCATTTAGAAGCCCCCGAAACCTTCTAACGCCAGCCTAACAGTGGGCCACGTGGGGACTCTAACTTCCATATCAGCAAGAATTTTTTTTTCACGATAGCTTCAAGTTTCGGGCTTAGACCTATTTCAAGATAGCGTCCCGCCACCCACTTTAATATTTTTCACCCTTCTCTTATCTTTTTCCTTCTCTCCCCGGATTTCCTCTCCACGATCTTTAATTTCCACAGACTGGGTCAAGATGAGCACCCTTGCGCTGCCTTCGAGCAGCTTACCGCCTTTGTTCACGCTCCCTAAACGCACCGAGGCAGAGGTTTTCAACGCGCTGCATTACTTGGCGGCTATCTACTGTCCTTTATCGTTTCCTTTTTCGAAGGAGTTGGGGGATGTGAAGCATGCTTTTGAGGAGGTGGATTCGGGATATACCTCTGGCAATGAGGATGATGAGACGGAATTGACGCCTGCGACTATTCGTGCGGATGTTCATGAAAAGTCGTTTGCTGAGCGCTGGTTGACGGGTTTTATCTCACGCGTGGAAAGTCTGGAGATCTTTTCATCGGAGGAAGAGAGTCAGCGGGCACTGGACCAGGCGGCGTATATTTTTGAGTCACTGTTTGCCAGTGCCTTGGACGAGGATGATCAGAACTCTCCGTTTTTGAGAGAGTTTTCGTTCGAGATGAAACTCCCTGGCAAGGAGAAGAAGGAGATTTCTGTTCAGCTGAACGACGGACTTGCGGGAACGAACGATACAGACTTTGAAGACGTCGGACTCCAAAGTTGGGGTGCCTCAATCGTCTTTTCGGATCTCATGTGTACAAACCCCAAACGATTCGGTCTGACAAATCTTGATCCCACGGAACATACTCGCATTATCGAGCTTGGTGCAGGCACCGGACTCGTAAGCCTCGTTCTCGGAAAACTCATTCCCGCCCTTGGTATAACCGACTCCAAGATCATCGCAACAGACTACCACCCAGCCGTTCTCTCAAACCTCGAGTCCAACATATCCATCAACTACACCTCCCCATCCCCGGTGGAAGCATCACCCCTCGACTGGGCCGATTTCTCCAACACCGCGCCCTTCGACATCCCAGCAAGCATGCTCTTCGCCACAGACGTAGTATACGCTCCGGAGCACGCACGCTGGCTACGCGATTGCGCAACACGAATTCTTTCAGATGATGGAGTTTTCTGGTTGTTAGTCACGATACGACCGAATGGAAAGTTTGCGGGTATTGGGGATACTGTTGAGGCTGCTTTTGCGGAGAGGGAGAGATTGAGGGGGAGGGATGGAAGGATGTTGGATATTTTGGAGAGACAGAAGTTGGATAAGAGGAGTGGTGTTGGGAGGGGCGATGAGAGCCATTATGAGCTTTTTAGAATTGGTTGGGCATAGATATGAAGGTTCAAATGTTTGTTTTTCAGCGGGAATGGATAGAGGAGGATAGAATTTAGATTTAGACATATAAGCATGATAGACATGACAATAGACCAGACGTCAAGACTACGTTTACGTTTCACCATGGTTGTACTTATTCGCAGGTCAAAAAGTCTCTGTATCACTGAAATCCAAGCAACATGTAATTGTACGCAAACTCACACTGACTCAAACCCCTCAACCCCCCGACAATTACCCCCGCAGTAAACTGGCCAACAATCCGAGCACCCAGGATCTGGCTCATCATTCTCCTTATGGACCTTACAATCCGGCACCGTAGCCCTCATAAACTCATGGAGGTGATGATCCGGGCCCTCCTCCCTCCCAACTCCACAATCGCACAAGGCGCTGTCGTTTTCTCCAGCTTCTTCTATATAATTGGCCATGGCTTCATCATCGTTGACGTAAGCAAATGCAAAGATGAGTTTTAAAGAACCGGGATCGTAGTCTTTGTGAAGAATTGCGTTGTCGTAGAGTTTGTTTATGATGCAGAATGTATCACCGTGCTCGTGGAGATGATCTAATTCTGCTTTTGCGGCGGTGCCAGTGCGGACTTGAGGATGGCGTTGGAGAAACTCCTCGATGTTTTTGGATGGGGTCTTTGACACGTTTCCTTGAGTAGCCATGATTCAAAGACGTATTCAGTATGTGTAATATTAATAGAATTACAGGTATTGGCGACCAACCTATTGGACAACCGTGGAAGCCAGCAACTGTTGGACATTTGGCAGTTCAAATAGTTCTTCAGTCACAGATTCATAAGCTAGCTATACGCGCCGTCGAATCGCAAGTCGAGAATCTGGCGCTAGTAGGCACCCTGAAACCTACATTCACAATTTGCCTAGCACGACCCAAAGCTTCAGAAAGGTAGAAAAATGAGTTGTGAATTTATGATTTGATATTCAGCTCGACTGTCAATTAATAAACACCACTGCGCACAAGAGGCATTGTAGACCTGGCTTTCGTACTCCTATTTCTTAAAAGCCCCATTGGACAGCTCATCCTCCAAATCGTAATAAGCCTGAAATTCGCAATAGCAAATCTCAGGATCACTCTCGACGTCAAAGTTGAAGTTAGCCTCCTCATCGTCAATCAGCACCTTGGGCAAGCCATTCGCCGCCGCAGCCTCAGCGAGAAGCTGCACGCGACAGCTCCTCTCCATGGACGTATATAGCCACGCTGCCTCGTCTACTGTCCGTCCAACAGTCAGGATACCGTGGTTTCGCAAGATGCAGCCTTTTCCTTTGGGGCCCATTGCTGCTGCAATGCGGTCTCCCTCTTCACTGCCCAGCACGACGCCGCCGTAACTGTCATAAACACTATGAGCGTCTCCTCGGAATTTGCACACATCTTGCGTCAACATCTCAAGACGTTTTCCAAACACAGACCAGGCTTTGCCATGAATGCTATGACAATGGCAAATAGCGTGAACGTCGCTCCTAGCTTTATGAATAGAAGCATGGATCAAGAACCCCGCCGAGTTAGGCGGACGTGTACGATTACCCCCAATGACCTCCCCCTTAAGATTAACAAGAATCATATCGCTGACTTTTAGCAGACCAAAGTGTCGGCCTAGGGGGTTCGTCCAGAAAGCGTCAGTGAATTCGGGGTCGCGCACGGAAATGTGGCCGCTTATGCCTTCGACGTAGCCTTCGCGGTGCCAGTGGCGAAAGGCGGCGGCCATGTGCTCGAGCTGCCATTGGCGCTGGGAGGCGAAGTCTGGGTGCTTGGGGATGCCGCGGAGGACGACGTCGCCGTGGGACATTGCTTGTAGAGGGGTTTTGTCTTTGAGTTCATGGCCGTGGGTGGGTTTGGAGTTGGGGGAGATGGTGAGGGTGCCGCTTTGGGCTTGGATGGTGGTGGTTGAAGACATGACTTGTATGACTGAGGTGGGTGATGTTTCTTGTGGACGTTGAATTCTCAGTTGGCTTGTCGTCTTTTATATTTTTGTTATCCTTCGTCTATCATTGGCCGTGCGCCCTCTAAATACCCTCTACTAGTCATGATTGCGGGGAAGCGCCTTGTTCAGAACAACTGGTGCTTATCATAAGCGGGACCGGGTTCTTGGCCCGGATCATGTAGTATTGAAATAGGAGGGTGAGAAGCGTCAACTCAAAGGCGTGGACGGTAAATTGTAAGAATTCGTTAGTGAAAAGAGGGCGCGTGGGATAAAAATCCAGACCGGATAGATGATACTTCTTTTGGTTCCGGTCCGACCAATGAGATACGACAGATCGCTGCCATCGGGTATACGGCCCGGCCATAGGTCAAAAACTTTATATGCGACTGTCAATGCCGGATCATGATGATATCCCGGTTGTGCTCCTCCATTCTCTCTTCGCCTTCCATATCGCACTGTTCCCAAGACGGACCAATTCGAAAATGAACCGGTTCAGCTCTTGAATACAGTCGATATCATTATTCGTCAAGTCGGCCATCGGCATATCCTGGAACAGTGTTGCGCAACCCGCCAAGAGATCAAGATCGCTTCGGGCCCGTGGATCAGATGGATGAAGGAGAAGGTTCATAAACAGCGCCATGGCCGCTATTGGTGGATAAATTGCGATATGACTGTTAATGTTAGAATCTGTTGAATAAAAGAGACCTGTTTGACTTACCCAAACATGGCTTCTTGGAGGATGTCTATGTGTGATTTGAAGATTTGGAGAGTAGTGCGACTCGCCCCGAGAGAGATATCACTGCTTGAATGATAAACGTCATGTAGATCATCGGGAAGTTTATCATCCACAGCATATACTGCCCCGCATCTCCGGACGGCGGTATGAATCATCGTCATTAGGTACTTGTACTCCAGCTGCAGATGGATACACCTTATTCTTTGAACAAAAGACATATCTGAGTGCAGGAGCGGGTGCTCTGAACTCATAGACCACTTCGGCATATAATCTTTCGGGATGGTTGAGCGCCATGTCTCAAGATCGACGTCCAGTTGGCGAACTTGACCAAGAATTTCTGCATCTGATCGTTTCGAGTTATCCAGCGAGCAGAGGAAAAGGCAAATTCTTTCCTTGATCTGCGACAGGCAAAGGTCCTGCGAGAAGCAAATAGAATCGTCTTGGAGGAACATCCCACCTGGAGTAGTGCCAGCCGGGTCCTGCTGTACCCTTGCCCAATCATCCGGCAGTGTCAAGTCACAATAGTCCTTCGTCAGGCAAGGTGGCCTTCCGTACCTTAGAGCTATGTCTTTATCGAGAATGTAGCACACCCAGAAGAGGTTCCGGATATGTCTTTGCCGACGATCAACTCCGGTGTATGACCCGGGTGGATGTGCGATGTGGCCTTTCAGATCGTATATAGCACGGCAGGCGTAGGGATGAAGTTGGGCAGCGGCACCCCACTGGCCTGATAGCAGATGATAGATTTGCTGAGATGTGTTAGTAAGCGTGGCCTAAAAGGAATTTAACTTACAAGCATGAGAACAGTTTGGAGGCTTTCCAGGGTGCTATGGCTAAGTAACTGCGGCAAATAGCTATGCGACGCACGTATATAGACATCACTATCATCAAGCTGTAGCAGAGAGCCCTTCAACCGTGAATACAGAGCCATGAACGCCAAAAGACACACCTGCGCCGACTGTGACTCGGTATAAGCCGCCGCCAACGTCTCTTCAACAAGCGCGACGTCGATGATGGGGTATAAAAGTCGCCAGGGTGACGTGAAGTACGAATTTAGAAATGTTTCTATCATTTGTCGTTCCGGAAAGGTGAATGGCGGCGATGAGCTGCTAAAATGATGGTTCTGCGACCCAAAGAGACGGAAGCCATTTATGGAGACGCTTTCGCCGATCTTGGAGGATATCCACTCTCGACCTTGGGGGGAATTGATGGGGATGCCTTTGAAGTACCAGTGCTGTCCGAGACATGTCCAGATCGATACAGATGCAGCATTTTCGCAATTCTGTTGGACATAAGGCGAGATACAACCCGTGGTATCCTCAGAGTTACCTCGCAACGTTGAACGACTGGCGGCCCGAGTTGCGCTAATCTCAGAGCATACCCGCACAAGAGATGCCTCAAGCTCAGCGACTCGGTTCTCCAGTCTCGCGACTTGCTTTCCAACGGCGACTCTGTGTTATGTCAGCCGGGTCCTTCTCGTACATGGTCTGAACGGGACTTACTTCACATGTGGTGTACTGTGTGACTCCCTGGTCGTCACGCACTCGAGATGAAGCTTCGAGCAGCGTTCACACCGCCCTTCGGGATCTGGTCTGACGCATTGGATCTTGTTTATTTTCGTTAGTCTAGGGATACTTGTGTGGGATGCGTTACCTTTCTTTTGGAGCAGCCGTCACAGGCTCGTAGTCTTGGAGGCATTGTTGATTGAATGGTTGGCGATTTCCAGCGGAAGAGCGGATTCCGTGGTGGTTTTAATGGGCCGTGGTCTAATGGTATGAGCTAACCTGAATGTCTCAAGTGCCATAGCTTCGCTCCGCTGATTGGTGAATGTACTATTTTTAATGGGGGGCGCGGAATCCGCATGCCCGCTGTGGGGATACGACTTGTATTCTCCTGCATGGCACCATGACATCTGCTATGATCTAGCTGCCGTAATATGACAGTAAAGTTTGAAGCAGGTCTACTGTCTCCGAATGGCTTTGTATTCAGAACCCAACAAGGTGCTCGGGGGAGTATAAATAGAGCCCTTACCTCCTGTCACTCAGCCGCATTTTCACAACGTCAATTATCTATCGTTTTGCACTTCTACAATCACAATGACTTCTATCAACCTTCCAAAGGGTAACTGGTCTCGTATCACTTCTAGCAAGCGTCTGTACCGTTCCTCTCAGGCTGTATCTACGGTAGATCAGAACATCTACATCTTTGGCGGCGAGCTGCTCCCACGTGAACCAGTTGACAGCAGACTTGATGTTGTCAGTCTTGATATCCAAGGTATAATCAGCCAATCACTCCTTTTAGTAACGTCTACTGACCATTACAGAGCACGGCGCTCAAACCCTCACGGCTTCTGTCAAAGTTCCCTCCCCTCGAGTTGGCAGCCCCAGCACCACCATTGGAAGCAACATCTTCGTTTTCTCCGGCCGCGGCGGTCTCGAGATGAAGCCCGTTGAAGAAAAAGGCGCTATATGGCGTTACAACACGGCCGAAAATACGTGGGACTCTATTGAGCCCGCAGATCCTTCTGCGCCATTCCCAGATGGTCGGAGCTACCATTGCATTACCTCAGATGGCGTTGACCAGTTGTACCTCCATTCTGGATGCCCTGAGCAGAACAGACTCGACGACCTTTGGGTATTTGACGTGACCAATAGGGCATGGGCTGAGCTTCCTTCTGCACCGGGTCCTGCGCGCGGTGGCTCCTCCATTGCATTTCACGATGGAAAGCTATATCGCATGAACGGCTTTGATGGCAAGACGGAACAGGGAGGCGCACTGGATATCTATGACATTAAGAATGGTTCATGGTATACAGTTACTTACAAGCCAGATGGCGTTGAGGGCCCTGAACCGAGAAGTGTCGCAACACTACTCGCGATCTCAGTGCAGAGCAAGACTTTTCTGATCACCATGTTTGGCGAAAGAGACCCTAGCGCTCTGGGCCACGCTGGTGCTGGAAAGATGCTGTCTGATATCTGGGCTTTTGATGTTGAGGGAAGTACCTGGGAGAGAGTGGAGGTTGGTGGCGATGGACCTGTTGCTAGGGGATGGTTTGATGCTGATGTTGTGCGGGATGGAGGTGGAAAGGATGCGGTGGTTGTACATGGGGGTCTCGGGGAAGATAATCAAAGACTTGGTGATGTTTGGATATTGCGTTTTTAAGTAATGTTAGGTACCTATGCTAAGGGGGGAAATAAAACGCAGGACCTTAAGCCTAAGTGATTATAGGATTAGGTAGTTTAGTATAAATTTAGGGTAAGTTTAAGGTACCTTTTATGGAGTTTATTTTATTCCCTTAAATCTAGGTTACATGTTTTCTTGCTCCCTCAGGCTATGGCAAGGTGCTATGTGGAAAGGCAGGCTCCAAGACCAAGCATTTTGGGAGCACCAGGTCGTATACTATCGTGTCATTAATATTGATCTGCATGCGCTATTATTATTAGCCCTAACCCAGTACCGACTAATAAATGGGATTCGGGTGTTCCAATAATAGCCACAACAGTATCAACAATAAAGTCACTGGCCACGCTGAAGTCTTAGTAAACTTAATCCATAGGGCTACCTGCGTGCACTAGTATAATATGATGAGACTCTTCCTAGACCCAGATTCTTCAATGGGTATCACTGGTGTCCCAAACCCCTCGCCATTCGGTCCTATGATAAAGGCACAGCTGACGGCCTGATACCCATCACGATATGGCCGTAGGACAATCGGCGGTTTGAGCCCCTGTAAGAACCATATTTCATCTTCGTCGGTGATGGAAGCTAAAGCCCCTCCTTGCCAGCCGCTCGGCGATATGAAATCCACAAACGGCGATTGCCTTGTGTCTAGCCATTGTCTTTTGTCTAGCCATATTTTTGTGACGAATGTTCCATAAACCTTTAGGATGTATGCTTGTGTCCGCTGAAACGTGTCTGTTATGGTTTCAAAAGTGTGTTTTGGGGATTCTCGGGGCACACAGCTTATCCGGGTGAATAGCCTCTTCCCGAAATGATCATTTCGAATTTCCAAAGCTTCAATACTGGACCAGTCGACGACCCACGAAGGAACGTCGAGATTCCGAGACTGAACTAATGTCGTAGCTTGTACAAGGATGTACAGACTATCTTCCTTGTCTATGATTGCCTTGGTAGTGTTTATCATGACCTGCGCTGCGGTCATGTGACATGTATAGTCGGGAAAGATCTGATGCCCCGGTGAAGCCAATCCCAAGATTGCATAGACTCGATCGCGATCATCGGATGACTTGCAAGATCGCGAATGTGATAGAAGAGACTTGATATCTATGCTCCCACTCCATTGGATTTTCATCTTTAAGGCCATACCCACATGATCAATTTGACGATTGAGGCCCTTTCTTGAACAACGTTGAGGATACGGCAAAGCTGGCGGTCTCCAGGACCGCCTACCGAGAGGTTCCGGAACTCTAGAAAGTTATTCCGATTCGTCAAATTATATCTCTGTGTTCCGCAAAAGGCTTGCATGGTTTTCCAGCATTGCTCCCAGGAGAGAAAATGGTTGCCGAACATGAAGCTGACCTTACTGGATACCAGGAATTCCTGGCAGATCCAAGCTCGGTTCCACCATGTGCTACTAAGCACATCGTAGAATGCAATCCACCCGTTCACAAACTTCTCAATATGCATGTGGTCCCAGAGATAGTCACATATGCGAAGCCATTGTAGTCTGCCGAACTCGACACACTCAGTGTCATTGTTTTCGCACAGTTCCTCATCTTCTCTCGTAGCATCTTCTGAGTCAGAATCATCTAATTCATCATTTCGTTCATACACGAATGATCCATCGTCTTCTTTAGAAGGGACAGCGTCGCATAGGTCGATCAACCATTTCAGCCCTCTCCCACTGGTCTTTGTCGTTGATAGGCAAGCCAAGGTACGTTCCGCACATCGGTAAATATCTCTCATGAAGCCAACTTGATAAGACCTCTCGTTCAAGTCGCGTTGATTGCTACACAATTGATCAATCCACAGTAGAAGCGGGCTCTGTTTGGATGATAGAATCCAATAACGACGGGCGAGTACCAATGCATGATGTAGGTTTGCGAATATGCTACATCTCACTCCGTTGACCAGGATGTCTTGCGTATCTTTTGGGTCTCCTGCGCAATATGACAGAGCAAGATAACGTTTTTGTGCGTCGACTAATTGTATCGCAGGCAAAAGCTTACACTCAAGCATACCGCCGCCAGTTTCTATAGAGAGTTGGATGAGTCGAACTTCCTGCTTGCTCTTATCGAGACCCTGGTACAGATTCGCCGCATAGAAGGTCGTATTTTCTGGGGTTTTGAAGATATCGAGGCCTGGTGCTGGGCTACGGGCCGACCCCGCCTTTGCTGCACTGTTTTTCGCCATTTCGAAGAGATATTTTCCCGGTAAGACCAGACGACAGTGCGGATTTGGATCAACTGAATTGCATTGAGTGGTCGATGATAGTTGGATTGTCAAGGAAGAAAATGTTTTGTTGATTGAGGCTATGGTCAGGCTATGCTTGGGAGTTACTGATCTGCCTTCCAATATGCCTTACAACCCGAGGCTGACATGGTGGGCAGGTTGAAAGCGAGAATCCGTGGCGTCTAATTGGTAGCGCTATCTACTCAGGTCAGGTACCTGAAGTTCTTGATGTTCCCATCCTCGTCAGAAACATCAAGCTCAGTGTCATTATCCAAAGGCCCGTAAATCTTCTCGTTGCGCCTGTTCTCTCTCTCCAGGGCGAAATGCATGAACAACGCCAGAATGACAATAGCGCCGCTCATGCCACAGCCGATTGCGCAGCCCTTGACAAAGAATGGTCTACACGATATTAGTTATGGTCTCGGCACAAGATACGCAGGTAACTTACGAGTCCTCTTTTGGAAACATGTAGCTGCTGAGGAGAGACGAGCATTGCCCAATTATCAATGTGATGGCAAGGCCTGCGCCCTTCTTCGAATCCCGTCCCTGGTTATTGAGCAACCAGGTGATATTGATACATAACGCTGGGAAGATGCCGCAAGCTGCGAGCCATACTCCAGCGTATCGGGGACCGGGGCGATGTATGTCTTGTATTCCTGCAAGAAGTCCATATCCCACCGTAGCTATGGCAGCAAAACCAGCTACGACAAACCCACGATTTCCCCACCGATCCGAGAAGAACGCAGCACCCATGCAGAGAAGAAACGCTGTGAAGTAAGCCGGCGCTGTGAGTCCTTGTGCATTGATAGAACTATAGCCCATGGCGTTAACGATGGTAGGAAGGAAGTTAGATAAAGCCGCGAAAGAAAAGTTGCAGCAGAAGTGCATGACAGCGTGGACGTAATTCTTGTAGTCGAGTATTCCGGCGATGATTTGTCCCCAATTGACCTTCTTCTTGGCGCCATCGGGGCCTTGGACGCGCTGTACGGCGAAGTATCGTTCTTCTTCGGTGAGAAATTTGGCTGTTGCGGGGGAGTCGATGAGGAAGAAATAGATGATGGGGGCGAAGGCGATAGTTGGTGCGCCCTCTATACGCAGTCAGTATTTGTTAGACCGAGCAATGGTAGCCCATACCTATAATGAACAGCAATCGCCATGGTGCCAAAGACCCTTTGATATGGGTGATACCATATGCTAAGCTTGACGCAAAGGTGTTTGCAAGAGGCGACATGCCCAGCAAGATGGACATGCGAAGACCCAGTTCTCTCCTCTTATACAGACACGACAAGAAGAAGGGCGCCCCAGCACCAAAGGTAGCCTCGAAAATACCCAGAAAGATACGAGTGACTATCAATTGGCTCATATTGTGAACTGCCCCAGAACACATCGCAGCCGTGCCCCAGCTACTTCATCATCAGCAACAGAAATTCCAACAAGCTACGGAGAACTCACCAAACACAAAGAATAGAAACATAAATATGAGCAGGGAATATCTTCCATAGCATAGTCGTCCATTCGAACAGTATATACGCGATATAGAACGAATTGAGAACCCACGCCCAGTCATCGGAGCTTAGGCTAAGAGCTTCTTGTGCGCCGGCAGTTTTAGCGTTGCCGATGTTACCGCGGTCGAGGTACGAGAGGACGTAGAGACAGCAGACGACGGGCATGACGCGACGGTCGAACTGGTGATGAATGTGAGTTGGGGGTTTGATAGCGAGACGTTTGAGTACTTACGGCGCGTCTGATTCTTCGGTCCATGTCGGGCGATGAGAGGAGTGGTTGCGAACCTGTTGAGCCCCTCATGTTATCTGTGGCATCTGTGCTGGTCTTGTCTGGATCCATGATGTCTTCAATTGTGTAGGATACTCAAATGTCGACGGCAGGAAGCTCAATGTCTGCAGATTCGGTCTCGGACGCGATCTCTGTCTTGTTTGCTTAGATATAAATTGTGGAAAGACAGGTGCAACTTGTAGGAAACACGACGGAGAAAAGACACGGCAATTGACGTAGCTTGCCCTGGTTCCTTAGTGTAGATCATTTCCTGTGGATTTCTCCGCAAGAGATCGGCAGTTGGAAAAGTGGAGATTCGGACGGTCCGAGCGGGCGTCGATTCTCAATGCCGCCTTGTTGGGATGCCTTTATTCCGTGGATTTACTGTTGCAGTCATTTACTATAACTTCCATAGGTAGCATTCATGGGTGAATCGGCATCTATATCCATTTTTGACAGCTACGGGATCCTCGGAAGTTATTTTCTCATCTTCTTAGCTACAGTCTGTGATGGTTACGCAGTCCAACATTACGCTCAGTCAGTTGTGAAAACTCAGTCTTTCGTGCAACGCTAGGTTCATTCGACCAGGCGTGTAAAGCAGATAGAGTCACAGCGGCTATGTTCAAAACTTCGCATGAACCCCTCAAATTAGATCAATCTTCTTAACAACGAGCAGCATGAACCGCGAGGTTGTATCCGGAGACACAGCTGTAGGGTACCCAACCCTCCACCAAAGTGACAGACCTGGATATCACCGCCGCCGTGTAATAAGCAAGCCTCAATCAATGACGCCACATAAAGATAAAAAAAATCTCAGGTAAGTGAAATATGGATACTAGAGGAGATCTGCTCTGTACCTACCGACGTCTCTCGCTGCTATTACACAACCTCCTGAGGACAAACAACATGCCCCTGATCTACCTGATGTTTCCAAAAGTCTTCCCAGCTCGGAAATTCATCGACGTCGTCAGACTCATGATCGAGAGGACAAAAGAAACGCCTGCTCGTCAACCATACCACATCACAAGCTGGGCATCGAACCGTCTCCGTACAGCTCTCATCCTTCTCTGAATCCTTTACTCCCGTGGCTGCAACATAATGTGCATGCATCATAGCTCCCCTCAGTTGACCTGCCAATTCTTCCAGTACTTCTTCCTCATCCGAGAGTCCAAGGACCGATATCGCTGCGTCCCATGCCCTCTCCATCATCAAGTCCCAGGTATCCTCCTCCTGCACCCGATGCGTCTTGTAACAGTCAATCATCATCAGCGTGTCAAGTATCCTCGCAGATATATCGTCCCTCTCTTCTTGCGGGGTCGAGGAATCAGAAAGAAGTTCAAAAATCTTAGGACAGAACTTCTTCATGGTTTCTGGACAAAAGTGCAAGTGTAGAGATGGCCTTTTCTCATCAAGATCAAAGAGATCCTGGCCGTCTTGACACTCCATCGCGAACTGCCAGTCGAGGGGGCCATCAACACTCAGTGAAGTTGAGGGCGACTGTGGCGAATCATAGCCTTGCTCGCAATCCTGCCAGGGAGCACATCTAGGATTGGGGGTAGGTATAGCTTTGGGTCGTGGGGAAGCTTGAGATAATGGGGCTTGGCCGGGGCGTCTGTAATGTGATGTAGCAGAATGAGGATGAAACACCGTAGGGCTCATGGGCATAGGATTTGGTGACATGTGATGTGTATGTGTGGAACCCTTTCCCATGCCGGCTTCTGAATTATATGTTTCAACGCCACACGTATCGGTTGGCGATGGTAACTCTGACACTTGTTCCCGTAGGGCATGATCATAAAAACTACCCACCAGCGCCACATGACACTGCACCAGTTCTATTTCTTCGGACAGTTCCATCCCTTTGCCAGTATTGTTATAATTAGATCTATGTGGCTCTCCTTGCTTGATAATACCTGCAGGTATGGCCAATCCGCGATTCGAAAATTTGGGGCGTAGAAACTGTCCGGAGGGCATTGATGGGGCATGCGGTGCATAGGGCTCGGAGCTTGTAGGCTGGCCGTCTACATCTGTACTGGCTGTTCTTGTTCCTCGAGAAGGTGCAGATAACCCGGACTTGCTCTCGACCACGACCGGGGTTTTCTTCTCGTTTTCTTTGTCAGTGGCCTTCAAGGCTGCCGGCTGGTCCTTGAGATGCCGCAGTTCAGAAGTATCATGGTACGCAGGCTCAGAACCATGTGGTGAAGTATCTTCTTGAGCATACGACTCATCAGGGGCGCGCTTAGTTGCAACAGCGGAGACTTCGCGAGCTAGGGTGTATTCTCCGATAGGTGGTGGAGAGTCGGACTGACTGTCATCTGTAGCTTTCACTGCTCCGAACTCTCTGCTTCTCGCCAATCACAGTGACCAGAATAATTATGAAACTCATTGCCACTAAATTCTGGAGACCTGTCTTCATGAACGCGCTCTCTTGGGGGTATGCGAACATCACTCGCCGCCTGAGAAAAGGCACCACTAGAGTACTGGTCTTCCCAAGACCTGGGCCCAGATGGGCTATTCGTACGCCTCAAACCCCCACAGGCCCTACTACAGGAGGAACCGGATGAGGAACAGCAAGTTGAAGCCTCGTCACCGCTGACGTTGTTGAGGAGCTCGTCGATATCTATCTCGTCAAAGAGTGCCTTATAATGGTTCATCTTTTGCTCCTCCACAGTTTGGGCAGGCTGATTTTCCGGGACAGCTACGAAGCTCGTCCACTTGCTGGTAATGGAGTACGTCGTGCCAATGTACTCTGCATTTGTTTTGGCAATTTGAGTCTCGCCTGTTCCGCGCTTGATCTCATCTTGTATATCCAGCAGAACTGACTTGGCGACCAAGCGATGGATCGTTCCATCATTGCCTGGGGCTTGCTAGATGGGTAGTCCATAGGTTTTCTTCTTCGCGCCGGCTGTTGTTGTGCTTATGGTAACAGCCTTGGGGGGTTGTCCGCCGTGACGAAGATCGATCAAGAAAGAAATTGAGGCGAAGCTGAATGGATGAAGTGATGAGATTGGAAAAGGGGCCTGGATGTATGGGGTCTTGTCACTTTCCGCAGTGGGCTGCTGTTCTAGCTTGTAATCAGAGAGACTCTTTCGTTCAAACCCACTGCCGAGGTCAATGTTGCAACTCCAGCTGTTTGGCTCCAGAGCAGACTTCAGCAGACGGTTCAATCGATCATGCCATCTCGGTGTCTGTGTAGTATGGACTACATCGCTGTAGCCACCACCACACTCCGCGATGCTCTCAACCAAACGGTGAGATACTTCATCTCCAATTCCGAGTGCGAAGAATCGAATGCTGTCTCCAAATAGCTGACGTTTCTTCCAGATGAACTGTATAGAGTCTTCCGGTTCCAGTTCACCATCTGTGAGAATGATGATCTGCGTTGATTCTCTGTCCTGCACTCGCCGCTTCACAGTGGACTCCAACGCTCGAAGGAGGTCCGTTCCGCCCATGCCTGCCTCCACCTGAGACACGTAGCTCTTGGCATCTCTAATGTTCTCCTTGGTATAATTCCTGATCAAAAGTGTGGATTTACTTATGGGATGGATAGCTAAGTAGTCAAAGCCTTGGTCAGTGGTATAATGTCAAGAACTCTTCACGGCTTACTCGAGATACCATTGCTATGCATGTGACTAACGACTTTCAACCCCCATGTCAACACTGATTTCAGACGAAGCTCTCGGACGCAAGTAAGACACGTGTAACCTTGGATACGTGGCCCGCAGATGATGGCCCAACAGGGAGAACGAGGGACATGTTCATCTACTTCAATGGCATGCTCGTAGAAAGGATGAATGGATATCTTCACTTCATGAGCAATCACATATCATTAGGACCTTCGAAATCAGACGATGTTCTTCTCATTATCCAAATCATCCGCGATTGAGGTCCTAGCTTACTGCCTGTGTGATCACCCTGCATATCACATGCATAGTGAGGGGCGGTTGGTCTGACCAGCGGCAATTGCCAATGGATCCTCGCTTTTGGCCAAATTACCTCGCACGCGGGGTCGTACAGACTTGAACTGGCATGGTTCAAAGCCATTCAAATAACGAAAAAAAGGAAATTATTGTTATTGTCAAGACGCCATTTGTCGTCCAGGTTGGGGAGCGAAAGAGGCAAGTGACATAGGTTCAATACTCCAGGACGAACACTCGATGAATGTTTTTACTCTTTGGACACATCATCTCCAATAAAGCTCAGGCGGATGACCCGAATATGGACTAGTGAGCTCGACGGTTGACTGCCTGATGTGACAGTCAGACACGACCGCATAACCATGCTCTGGGTACAGCCTGATATCCATAACATTCCAAAAGTGAGGTGATTTCTCACCATCTTTGACAGAATTACGCTCTCAGATATGAGCATACGTGGAAGAACTGGAGCCTCAGGTCTGCCTGAGGTTAGGACCAGGTCATGATTGACTCCGGTTCTTCTGTATTGAGGAGATTTTAAGAAGCCCCTTACCAATGACATGTCGAACATTTCCAAGGTCGATATTTTCAACACGGCCATAACGGTGGACAGCTGGCATCATTATAAGAAGCAACGTGATGACGCCTATCGTGAGAACATGATGACAGCATCGCTGCTTACCGATCGAACACGAGATGACGATTATCCCCTCCAGCAAATCCATCGCCAAGAACCTCCAAGTGAGTGCATAGATCAATCATCTCATATTCATTGTGCTTACGTCGTGCCCTACTAAGGTCTTTACGGTGAAAATAGGTTCTCAAAGACCACCCTCATGTTCAATCAACACATCTAACTGATGACTTTCTTCCGTTTCCAATACCCGCAAGGGTTCGCACATATTCAGAGTCTTCAAGCATCTAGAACAGTAATAGAAGGCTGTTGTTAGTGAACAAGGTTGGTGAATGTCTTTGGAGGTTACCTTATGCGCCAGGCTTCATCAGATAGGCCGATGTCAGGAATATACACATAGCATTCCGCTTTCCCTGTCTCAAACCGGATTACGAGCCTGGGTGTGCCGATTGCCGATACATGTAGAATATTTGATAGACAAAAACGCACCTGTAATGGGATGAGCTGCCTCGTATTCATGATATGGGTGCTTCCGCCTTCTGCAGGCCGGGCAGCGGTCCGTCGAATAGTTGAAGATGTTTTCATAAATAAAAGAAAAGATTGGTAGGCTATGACCTGCTCAAGAGATATGATTGAGGTAGACGTTACTGTATCTGATTAACGGTAAAATGGGACTTTTCTGTCTTTCTGTCATCACGAATGGATTCCTGCTTTTGCTAACCGCCAAGATCAGGCTGCAGTGGACTTTCAATATTGGGGCTGTCCTGCCAATGGGATTCCTGTGTTGGTTGGGCAACAATGTAGGGATAAGTTCAGCTCCTGCAGACAGGCGGGGTTATGCCAGCAAATTCTCCAATCGTGAGTGTTAAGGAAGAGGGCAAGGTCAGATAAACCAGGTAAATGACTCGGATACTACAGTTTCCGGTGCGGATCGTATCATGGTCTGCCCCTCGTGAACCAAGACCATAAAGCCTCCCATGGCGACCTTGTTCTCTTTGATGTCTACACATCATACACTGAACTCGACATTCTTCGTAGCTCCTAGTAAGACCTTTGTTCCTGGTCCATTTTTCTATTCATTCTAGCTAAACGACATCATGGTATCGGTTGACGAAGACAAGACTCAACAATCCAGCCACGGGAGCGAAGCTGGTGAACCCGAAGGTTCGGCAACACCAGTCAATACTTCAGCTGAGCCTATTGGAGCTCCAGGAAGTGGTGATGTCGGGCCGTCGACTGATGACGGTAAACTACAAATCCTGGAGACGGTGAGGGAAATGACAAATGCTCCGGAGTATGTCCAGCAACAAGGTATCAAGAAGCTTCACGACTTAATCGGGGACAATCATGCCTACAAAATCAACGTCAATGCGAAAGGTGACTCCGGAGAGACGGCGCTTCATGTAGCGGCTGAGCATGGGCTTCTTGAAGTGGCTAAGCTCCTCGTCATCGACTTTGAAGCAGATATCTCCGCAGAAGACAACGATAAGCGGCAGCCTTTGCATAAAGCTTGCTTGGAAGGCCATAGAGACATTGCCGAACTACTTTTAGAAAACAACGCGGATATTGAGGCTCGCCAAGAAAATGACGCAACTCCCCTTGACGAGGCGTGTTGGAAGGGCCATCTCGACGTCGTTGAGCTTCTTCTAGGCCGGGGTGCTAGAGTCCTCGTTGAAGATGACGATGGATGGTCACCTCTATACTCGGCGAGTTTTCATGGTCAATCCGAGGTCGTTAAGCGGCTTCTTATCGCAAGTCGTTCGAATATAAACAAGCAGGAGCGAGAAACGAATAAGACTGCCCTTCACGCAGCTATTTCTCAACAACACTTAGCTGTTGTAAGTGAACTGCTAGTTTCTCCCCTAGGGGTCCCGACTTCCATGACATCAGATGTCATCCGCCTGGATGAACGCGATGCAAATGGACATACACCGCTTATTATTGCATGCATAGACGGTTTCACCGAAGGTGCAAAGCTATTGATCGAAGCCGGTGCTGATTGCAACGTTCACACAACATCTTCTGGATCAACACCTTTAATCATTGCAAGTGATTGGGTCCGCAAGGATATAGTACACGAATTGTTGAAAGAGGATAATATAGAGGTCAACGCGAAAGATAAAGGGGGCCTAACTGCATTGCACCACGCATGTTTGAGTCAGCAACCTGACATTGTTGAAGTTCTGATCGAAATTACTGCTATCGATCTAAATGCTGTCGATAAGGACATGCAGACGCCGTTACATCTGGCAGCGCAGCTCGACGATGAGAGGACTCTGAAGCTCTTAGCGGGCAAGATAAGCGAAGTTGACCATCAAGATAACAATGGCCAAACGGCGTTACACATTGCAGCCTTATGTGGTCTTGAGAACCATACCAGGGTACTGCTCGATAAGGGAGCTGATACGAAGAAGGGGGACAAACAAGGGCAGACACCCTTACATCTAGCAATGCAGCAGATGAATGAAGGGGTTGTTAAATCCCTAACTGAAAGGATGGGTGAAATTGGTCAACAAGATGTGAATGGTCAAACAGCTTTACACCTCGCAGCTGCATCTGGGAATGAGAAGTATACCAGACTTTTGCTTGATAAGCGGGCGGATCTGAGCATAAGAGACAACAATCACCAAACGGCATTGCATATAGCCAGCAGCGTTGATGGGACGTCAAGCCCTCTGGCCAGTGAAGGAGAATTCGATCAAGACTTTGGTGCTGTGATCAGGCTTCTACTCAGTAAAGGAGCAAAATTGGAAGAGAAGAGAAGGGATAGCAAGACTGCCACAGATCTCATCTTGGCTGGTAGAAGAGCTGAAAGGTTTCAAAGTCTCCTTGACCATTCTTGTTACCATTTTCGGTTGGAACAGGCCGAAGAAATGGATTGGAACATTGTCGAACTTTTCAGGAAACCTGAGACGATCGCATGCCTTCCTCTCTTCATATCACAATCCTCGAGTGGTGACAGGGCCAGCAAGAGAAAAACGCTGGATTCGGCACTTGAAGTGGGACTACACGTTCTGAAATACTTGGACCCGGAAGACAGATTGCTGTGCGACCGGCTCCCGGTGATTCTTTGCATACTTCTGGCTTCGCCTGGTCGAGATCTGAAGTTTAGTAGAAAGCTTGAGAGATCCTTGAGTTTCTTAGAGTCCTCGTCTAATCACCCACGGGTCGAGACACACGGGAGCCAGATGCAAGGCAGCAAGTACCCTCAAAGATACGAGCAGCATAGAGAGCAAGAAATCCAAAAATCAAAGGGGAAACGAACAGGCGAGCTTAGGAAAGAAACCAATATCGATTTTCAAAGATACCTGGACAATATCAAAGACATCTTGCTCGACCCTTCTTCCTATGCACGAATACATATAGGGAGTCCTGACATATTCGATCCAAAGATTGTCAACGATGGCCACAAGCCTCTGGTTGAAGCCTTTAGAGCCACTATTGTGCAATTCTTCAAAGATGAAGACCGATTATTAACTCTACGAAGGTATCGATCCGTTAAAGATGTTATCTATGGAGAAGGCCCGGCAAGCATAATGAGTAATGCGACAGAAGGAAGTGAAAGAATGCAGAGGGAAAACCCATTGCTTAACGAATATGGTGTGAGCTTTGGTAGCCCCAAGTTTACATGGGTTCATTTACCAGCGACAAACGTTAGTAGACTGACTCAGACTATTGGAACTATCTTTGCTAATCAGAAAACAGATGGATTGGATGGATGTAAGTCTCGAATACTTATCATACATCGCACATTGGTAGAAGTCTCATCTGGCTCGCAGGACTTGGCGTCGAAAATTATGATAAAGGAGAAGCACAGCGCACAACAGTACTACGAGTTGAGGTCTTTTTTTAAGGATAGTTGGGTACAAATTCCGGATGGTGAGATCGAGTCGAGAATTATGAAGCCAAGAGCTGTGGTGAGACGACAAGAGTCCCCGACCCAGGGGCATCACCATGCAACTCAGGCTTTGTTACGAAGAAGAACCTTTCCAATCCTGAATTCAAAGGACACAACATACGAGATGGAAGGCCAGGCCGTAGATGGAACGCGAGGCCTCTATGGCCCGAAGCAGATTGACAACACCAAAGCGCAACCGAACATACCTGCTACAGCGCTATATGTACGTTCACAAATGACGGGGTCCTTTGATATATTCTAATATTTTGTATCAGATGCCCTTTTTCTGCTTCTCTACCCACTGCCCCCAAATGCGAGGCAAGGAAAAACTCTGGGATGACTATCTGGACCTGCTCGAAGGTTATGGTAACTCAGTAATACACGGGTCTCCGACTCTTGATGAGTGGTACTATCACTTCTCGAACGATCGGGAATCTCTAGAAGACAGGGATCTTCGCAATCAAGGACAAGTTGTCTCCAAGTCCCTGTCTGAAGTGGCCAACGAGCCAGTAGAGAGGACCAGTAGAGACACTAAACCGAAGCGAATAACCATACTGAGGGTCAATCAGATCTGGATCTGGACTATTAGTAACAGTAAGTGTCTCTCCCGGAAAATTGATTGCCATGCTCTGGGCTGATATTTGTCAACATAGAGTGGATAATCAGTTCCTCTTCTTGTTCCTTGGATAAAGACCATATCAGCCTCGTTGACGGACTTCTAAATCAACTAAGTAAGAGAGCAGAGTACGGAGGTATTAGTTCACAGCCGGCCTCGGCGGAAGATATGAGTCAGATCATTGTGGACTACTGCATCGACGCCTACGATAGGAAGCCAGAACCTTCTGGCTCCAAAGCCAAGACTTCCATTGCCCAGATATTCTCAGGCTATATGAACCTGCTTGTTAGTTGTCCCATCTCTGATATCCATTCTGATGGCTAAATAGGTGGTAGGGACGTAAAGAGAGTCAGCTTTCCCAGGACCTCAGTGCCTGGAAAAGCGGTAACGGGAATTCATCAGTGCCATCAGACGCCGGCGATCGATCTCAGGATCAAGTTAGGACCACAAGAAAACATATCGAGGAGGCACAGAATCTGTATCTTCTCATCAAGGACGTGAGAGACGAACTTAATATCTTGAAATCAGTGTCCAGATTCCAGAAGATCGTGCAAAGGAGTTTGACCAGTAACCTTGGCAGAGAGCTTCAGGATGAAGAGTTGTCGGCAGACTACGTGGAGAACGATATTAGCGAGATGGACACCATTGCCGACAGGATACAATCTGCTGTGAGCAAAGCGTACTCTAATATAGATTTGGAATATTCACTAATGGTAGGGAAATAGGTGAACACGGCTATTTCTTTACAGCAAAACGAACTTGCCAATCGGCAAGCAGAATTTTCCAATCGCATATCAACGGCATCCCATGAACAGACAACACTGGCAACAGAACAGACAACACTGGCAACAGAACAAAGCAAGGTTCTCATGGTATTTACATTCGCAACCCTTTTATTTGTGAGTTTCCCAACATCGCGATAGTAGTCCCTGTATATTAACAGAAATCTAGCTCCCATTGTCTTTTCTCTCATCCTTATTTGCTTTGGACGCCGAGTCATTTCTACAAACCCCAGAATGGGTTTTCATTGTAATTTGCAAGTCCGACATTAACAAGCAAACTTCCTTGACACGTTATGCTAATTACTGTCCTATAGTCATCGTGTCAATTGCTGTCTCGCTAACGATAGGACTTCTGGCATTGTGCGCGCATGACTGGTTCTCTACAGTGGTGAAAAGTCTATCGCCGCCTAGAAAGCGCCATGTCGGTCCAGGGGCGGTATAAGGATAGGGCTACTGTGGATAGAGGAAAGGTTGCAATGGATGAGAATAATAAGATAAAAATCTAACCCCAGACTTCTATTGAGTTAGCATGGCGATACTGCTTATTCGAGTATATTACCATTGCGAAGCAAGTGACTTGGAATTTCACCGCAATTCTTAGCTGTATCCTGCCCGTCCCCGGTTCATGATAATGTTCTGTATAGGTAGCTATAGCCCTCTACCGGTTATGTGCAAGCCACACATATAGTCTTACGGTCAGTCTACTTGAGCTGGTACTGCAGCGGGGGTGATCTGGGGCATATGATTTGTTAGTTGAAGGGATATATGCATATATCCTGTTATTACATTGATCTCTGACTAAGAAGCTGGTTCCTGGCCATTGAGGTCGACTTTATGGTCCTAAAAAGATAAGCACACGGTCTTTCCTTCTGTTCACGCTACGTTCGTCTTGACGCACCAGATGCAGTGGTGCTTATGTGATCAACGCGCATGTTGCATGATGATGAGGGGCACGATTCGCCGGGCGGGGTTACTGCCGATGACGAGAGGAAGGACTGCCACCCAGGCCCTCTTGTTACGCGTGCGGGGCCTTTAAAACTTATGATAGGGACATACAGTCGACCAAAGGGAGGTTGCGGGTGTTTTGCTTAGTGTGGGAGAAGTGTGACTTCCTTTGTTATATAAAAAGAAAAAAGAAGAAGGGGAAAAAAGGCTGGATAAATGGCCCGAGGCTGGGAGCCTGAAACATGTATTGCCGCTGCCTAATGTGATAAGCAGATGCAGCTGCAGAATCACAGCCACCAACAAGAGCTTTTATGCCCCCTCATTGTCTTGTCTTCGCAGCCATGTAACAGGCATCTCACAATGCCTCTGGCATGACAAAACACCCAATCATGAATTCTCCGCATCCCAGTAGATTGGCAGACGAAGATATAAACGGGCTCTTCGATGGACTGGCGGACGAAATCTCAAATGTCTCGGACCGGATCTTCCCCGTTGCGCAATCTATCGATACCTTACATGCAACCTTCACACTCAGTGAGAGAATTATAGCGAGGAACGCCGCGTCTGATCCATTTCTCGAAGAAAAAGTCGTCTGCCCGAAGGCTCGTCTTCGCTACAATACAACAGAGAAGCCAAAAGTCTTCCAGTGTCGGTGCTGCTGTCCAGGCGAACCGCATGCCGATAACTTGACCTGTAAGCGTAAGTGCCCCGAGCACGAACGTTTCTAAACATAGATTCTGATTTAGAAGTAGTTATAAAAATGAAGAGCCTTCTGACGGAGGAACTGCATCTCAATGGGCGTCGCAAATGGTTCATGATGGCTATGAAGTCGGAACCACAAGCGCTGGTCATTATGAGACTGTCAGAAGTATCGCCAAGATGTACAGCCACTCCCTCTAACATGTCAGGCGTCGAGCTAAGTTCGAATAGACTATAAAGATGTTGAATATGTATCAGAAAATATTCGTTCTCAGGTATTGTCTCCGAAGCGTGTTTTCGACATGACAGTTAAGCCCAGAACGGTGGAGATGATACAGAAGTAAGTTACTGCCGTAGGATCCCCTGAGTTTCTCCAGAAAACTAACTTGTATAAGCGATTGGGGGTTCCCTTCTGCCAAAATAGTGAAAGTTATCCTCCATTTATCCGACAGCGCGGCCTTGCTTCCAAAGCTGTCGCGTGTCGAGCTAAAACACTTTGGCGTATTCCAACCTCCCTATACGGGTAAGGACGCAGGTCAAGGGGCTCCGACCAGTTTAATGCCTCGGTCCTACTTCTGTATCGTCTCAAAAGGATCTCGCTCGGGTGAGGACGCCTGGGAAGTGCGAGGTCAGTCTCACTGCTATAGGCGGAGTGGTGCTACTAACAAGTGGAGCCCTGCTATAGTTCACTTAGATACGCGGATATGTCACGTAACCAATCCTCTTGGTAGGCTTGTTGTCACTCTTAAGAATAGAGCATTGCCTCAAGCCGTTGTCCCAGGGAAGCAGAGAGATGAGGCTGATGTTGACTTTTACTTCGATTTACGTGAAGGTCAGTGATTCAAAAAATGTCGCACAATTTCTCAGAACTGACTGTTACACCGATGATAGATGCAGAACTGTTTGCCGCGTATCTGGAAGCTGCTCAGGATAGACTGCGGGAGCTGTTCGTCCGTGGCCCGTTCGAAAACGAGCAAATCGTGGATTCACGATTGCTTGATACAGATTTTAGTGAAAGCACCCGAGCTAGCAGTCGGAGGGAGTCTCCAATGCTCACAGGACATGACACACGAGCAGAGATTAGACTTACTTTGGTAGCATCAACGGAAGATGGAGAGCAGAGGTACAGGGCAATTGTGTCGCGAGAGGGATACGCAGATGGTATTTGCATCGACTGTATGGACTCTCCTACCACATTCGATCTATGCACCTCGATGCTGACAGAGTGAAAGTCAGGAACAGAGGGCCACAGATATATCAAAGAGGCCTACTGAAGTCTCTTCAGGATCTTGAAATATGGATAAGCGATTATGACGAGAGCGGCAAGTCTATTGTCTGCCAGATGAGTTGGGAGGAACTCACTCGAAGAGGAACCAAGGCACGAAGTCTCAGAGCCACCTTCATTAAGATGTAAGTATTCCACCGAAAACCTCGGTACATAGCTCACATCAGTGGAAGCGAAAACAAACGTACAGCTGGAGACTGGCTCGATGAGGTAGAAGACCTGATCAAAACCATGCGAGGCGATAGAAATGACCGCTACGAACGCGTAAAGATCGCCGTCATCGACTCTGGTCTTCATGATAGAGAGAGAAGTCATTACCGAGCTGATTATAAAGACTTTACTGGTGTCCCTAACAATGATTCTTGGCACGGCACGTGCTGTGCTGAGATCATTCAGGGAATGTATGAGGAGGCTAGGCTGTATATCGCGAGGGTCTTTGAGAGGGACCATGCCGATGAAATTGAAGGGCCACTTCGAATGGCCAGAGTGTGTTCTCCGATACCTTTCAAGTTGTAAGTTGTCGTTGTACTGACTGTTGAATCAGGCCATCCACTGGGCCGTAGAACCGCCGCACTCGGTCGACATCATCAGTATCTCCGCTGGCTTTCGCAACTACTCCAAAGAGCTCGATGAAGCCGTGACGAAAGCCAAAGCTGCAGGTGTTCTTGTTATAGCCGCAGCTTCAAACTGGCAAAACATAAACACCGTCGCATTCCCAGCTCGGCACAACCTCAGCACGATGTGCATTTACTCAACCAACACCGGAAATCAGAGCTCGAGCTTTAATCCCGAGCCTCGTGCTGATACACAGAACTTTGCCATCATAGGCGAGGGCTTTCAGCATCCGGATCAGACAAGGAATGAGCGCATGAGCGGAACGTCAAGTGAGAACCCCGTAGATCCAAGAGTCTATCTACTAATACTGGACAGTGGCAACAGCTGTGGCGGCGGGACTCGCTGCGAGGATCGCCGACTTTTCACGCCAGAAGGACAACAGAGCATCGATCTTTAGAGCGTAGGACGTAGGCAAACTGCCTGGCATGCTGTCAGTATTCAGCACTATCTCAAAGCCGGCAGGTAATATCAGATATATCTCACCACTGGAGTTGCTACCTCTGCAACATGGTGTCAGTCGGGAGGCGGACAGACAGCGTGTCAGAGAGGTACTATCACAAGCTATGGAGAGGGCAAACTAGAGGAGAGTTCGCGTTCAGAAACAGCAGATATTTAACATCTAATTTGCCTAATATCCCGAATCTCGACCTAGAACAATAACTTCATCAAGCTTATTGTCCTCGACAATCGTGAAGCCCCCCAAACCTTCGTCTCTGAGGACGCCTTCAACATTTAGCTCACTCTCATCTCCGGCGGCAAACGTAGCTCTCTTGGTGTACGGATCTACTGACCAGTCTTTCATCAGTAAGCCTTTGTGGATCTTGGTGAGTCGGATAGCCCAGATGAAATCACCAGGATGCTCCCCAGATACCTTCTGGGAGGCAATGCGTTGGTTAGTAGCTGTAGCTCGCATTGTCGCTACCAGCGGAAGGTCACTAAATATCGTCAGCATTGATCAGAGCTTGATCTCGTGAGGTTTCCCATGGAAGACTTGCAGTTCTGGTCCGATATCAGCTGCGATATTGGTCTCCTCCTGCGCTTCCCGCTTCCCCCTACGGGCAACTTTGATGCCTGTGATCATAAACATCGACCACGAAACCTTTCCCTTGACGTAGGCCTTCAGCAGATCTTGCTCCAAACAATCCTCGATATACCCCTTCGTAGGCTGCACTATATACGTATCCAATCGATCATACTCCTCGTGGCTCTCCACAGTCTTCATGAACGCAAACTGCAGACTCGCCTTGGCTGTGACGCCTGTAGGTGCGAGTATCGGCGCGCCCGCAGCAAGATTCGTGCCCGGCGACCTCAATCTGGTATCATCCCATGTGAAGTTCAGGGTGCTATTGCAGAAAACGCGCATGCGTGGGGGAAAGGGAATGATTGAACCATGGTTGAGAGGGAAGTCTAGGGCTTTGAGATTGGAGATGAAGTGGCCTAGAGAGAGAGGGGCAGTGGAATCATCGCCGTCACCTCGAAGGATAGCGTCCTCTTGGGCGGGGGGATAATCGGTTTGACGGAGCTTGAACCAGACTTTTTCCATTTTCTATTACCGCGGTGTAAGAGGTGGGATGATAGATTCGATCTAGAGCTTATCTATAGAGTTGGATGAGATGTAACTGTGAGGCCTCCTGAGGTAACAAGGCTGTGCTGTGCCACCTGCATAGCCAGTTGGTCATTGATATGCACATGTGTCGATCCTGTGGCATTCGCGGTACACAGAATTCATCGGTAATAAAAGTGACAAAATCTCTTCAGGATGGACTAAAATTCAGCCTCTGTTCAACCAGGGATTGAAAGCATTGATGATCGCCGTGGTTGTACTGCATTAGAACATGATCCGACTCGGAGACTCATCTCGCTGCACATACACTGCATTATGGCTCGGTCTGTCGCCGGCTTCGACCATATTCAGTAAACACTGCGATAAGACAAACCTCGCTTACACCATCAGAAACGAAGTTGGAAAGTGACTCATACCAAGTATGTAAGGCTGATGCTCGACAACCCGCTTCAACGCCAGAGTTGATCGCTCCATTGCGATTGCGATGGATCTCAGCGGCCCAGCATCAGCGAGCCGCTGTGGAGATCCCACTATTGTACGCGCTAACCAATCGGGTGATTGATCTACGCTTACTTTAGTGAGTCGATCAGTGAGTCAAACTTAAATCTTACTGCATCCGAGAACACGACAAACAGATTCATGATGTAATGAGAATGGATTCATTCAACTGAACATATGAGCTGATACTGAGCATTCTCTATTTAGGATCATAGTCTCGCGGCCTTTCAATAGTTCTCACCTCAGAACACAGCTTCTTGAAGCACTGTCCCCCGAAACAACCCCTCTGATCCCCTCACTGTGCTTCCAACACACAAATCACTCTCCCTAAATCATGGCCCAATCTGAAACTCCAGGCTTCGACAAAGCCTTCGCTCAAACCCTCTGCGATCTCCAAGTCCCCAAAGTCATCAAATTCTCGCCCGACGGTCAAAAGCTCTTGTACTCCACCAGTCTCATCGGCGGCCACCGCAAAGGCAAAAACGCACTCTCTACACTCTGGATCGCATCATCCACTGAGGCAAACTCATCTCGCCAACTGACATCCGGTCTCTTCAACGACACTTCCCCAAAGTGGCATCCTGATGGAAACAGAATTGCGTTTCTGTCAGATCGTGCGAAAGTTGGTGAATCCTCGGCGATTTACATGTTGAGAATGGACGGTGGTGATGCGATACCTATGACTGACGTTGAGAATGAGGAGGATATTGAGAGTTTTCTGTTCTCGCCTGATGGGAGGACTATCGCGTATGTTTCGTCGGATGAGAAGAATGAGGAGGAGAAGGAGAAGAGCGAAAAGGATGAGCCTGATCCTGAAGTCTGGGGCGAGAAATGGGACTATGCGAGATTGAGACTCATCGATGTGGAATCTCACGAGACAAAGGTTCTCGTCGGTGGAGAGACTCACATTGGCGAGTTTTGTTGGAGTCCTGATGGCAAGAAGATCGCTTTCATGAATACGGAGAATCCTCATATCGAGGAGGCGATGTTGACTGGCACGACCATCTCAACAGTTGATGTCGAGACTGGTGAAGACACGGAGCTTTGTAAGATCATGAATGAGCCGTATGATCTGATTTGGGCGCCTGATGGACACATCTATTTCATCACAGGCGTGCCTGCTGATAAGGATACAGGAGGACGAGCAGTTTACAAGACTGATCCCAAAGCCGACACTCGCGACTTCGTCAAGGTTGCATGTGGTGTTGATGATGATGCTGGAGGTCTTCATGTCGTTGGTGGAAAGGTGCTTGTGAATCGTCAGATTAGGTTTGTCGATGTCATTAGTGAACTAGAGGGAGATGATCTTTTTGATGAGAAGAAGGAGCTCTGGGTTTATGATGTCTTCATCAACTCTGAGACTGGTGCCGCGACTCTTGCAGCAAGCCTGTCAGATGTTGGTACGCCATACGATATCTTCCTCATCGAAAAGGGAAAGGAGAAGATTAAAATCTCCAACCACGGCCAACCACTTGCAGGCAAATCCCTCGGCTCATGCACAGTCCTCACCTGTCGCTCCACCGATGATCAAGTCGAACTCGACGGTCTCTACCTCACTCCAACCCCCAAAGCAAACTCTAGTAAAGCACCAACCGAGCCCCTCCCAACATTCGTCCTCATCCACGGCGGTCCAACATCTCGCGACACCGATTCTTTCGACACAACCTGCTTCAACTGGGCTCCCTACATCCTCTCAAAAGGCTATGGCGCTCTCCTTCCTCAATACCGCGGCTCAAGTGGCCGCGGCGAGAAATTCGCTTCGTATAGTATGGGGGGAGAGGGGAAGTATGACTACGCTGATGTTGTGGCCATCACTGATAGCGCTATCAAGAAGGGGTTCGCAGACCCTAAGAAGCTCATTGTTGGGGGATGGAGTCAGGGTGGTCTTTTGACGTATCTGTGCAGTGTACGCAACGGTCTCCATGGTCTGGGATGGCGTTTCAACGCAGCTATTGCAGGAGCAGGAGTATGCGATATCGAAAGCCTTGCCCTCACAGCTGATCTCGGATCAACGTATGAGATCGAACTTGCAGGAGGTGACACAATTTGGACTCTTGGCCGCGACGACACAAGGAATCGGCAGGGCAGTGCCCTCTGGGAAGTTGCTAGTGCAGTGAAACATACCAATGAAACAGGGGAACTGGTCATACCGCCTATGTTGATCCTTCACGGTGATAAAGACGAACGATGTCCGTTTTCGCAAGCGGAAGGGTTCAGAAGGGCGTTGAGGCATTGGGGGCTGGAGTACGAGTTTGTCAAGTTTCCGGGGGAGGGGCATGGGATTGAACAGCAGAGATTTTGGTTTGATATGTTTGAGAGGATTGGGAGGTGGTGTGATACGTATATTGGAGGTGGAAAGGTGAAGCTGGCGATGAGATGAGGTGCCAGTGGCAGTATGTAGTTGATGTTTCAACTGTTGTCGAGGCTTTTGCTTGTTCTTCTCAGTGGCAGTGAGGACAGTCGCGTTGGCATACATGTTCATAGCTGTTGTAGACATGAACAGAATGACAGTGGCAGGAACCTCTTCTCCCAGTGTTTCAACAACAGAACAGTGAACACTCTGACTTGGCTATGCACTCCAGAATATCCCTTGATAAGAAATCAAACCTATTCCTTGAATTCTATCCCAACTCAAACCTTTCATCCACTCTTACATCTCCATCCCAGAAAGAACACACCATTCAGCATCACAACAAACTCAACACCCATCACCACAACAATTGTAAACAACTCACATCGCCATCATGCCTCACACTATTCAGACCGAGGCCGCCCCCGAGCCTTCTGCCGCCCCTACCGCCATCACCATCACCTCCCCCGACCCCAAGCCCAACCCAATCTATCTCCGCTCCTTTCTCCGCTACGCCATCGGCGCAGCCGCAACATCCACCAACGACTCCATCAACCTGCGCATCATGAAGCTCGACCCCGTCCTGATGAACTATACCCTCATCCCCATGACACAGTCCCGCCTCAGAACGCCCGGCGATATCGAAGTCGTCGTCGCCACCCTCGAGGAAATGGAGAAGATGCCTGAGCGCTTTGGAGGCAAGATTACCAAGGAGACTACTACCCGTACTGGTCCGAGCTTGGCAGAGTTTCCTGTCTTTGGATACACTGTTCCTGAGTTTGGGGATCTGAAGGAGCAGGGGCTTGAGGTGCTCGCGTGGAGGGTTTATGGGAGTGGGGATAAGAAGTTTATGGATGCGGATGGGTATGGACTTCCGGCTGTTTCTGGGATTATTCAGGCTTGGTTTGATCGTATGTGAACGAAGAAATTGACACGAGGGGCTATGGAGTGTTTGGTAGTCTTTGCCGCAAGTCCTAGGAGCACTGTTCAGGATGTTGGAGAGATAGATTGATGATTCTACTGTGAGAAACTGGCTTTGGTAGGAATAACATCAATGTGACAATAGTTGGCAGTCGTATAGTTTGCTGAATCCTATTATTCTGTTTGGAACTCCCTTCTCCTCTCATAAGTGAGGTTTGATTCGAGTGAGTGTACCATCTCTAAATCTCTGTAGTTCTTCATCCAGTAAAAGTTTGTCTACAGCTCGCTATTTTGCCTGGCAGGATGAAAGGGCGTCCGGCTCTGCTTTCAGAGCCCTTGCTTAGTGTCGCGCACAAGGTAGACCCTAGACTTGCGCTGATTCCCGGCCTGACTCTTCTTTTTCTTCTCAGGCTTGATGCACGCCTCATTCTGTGTGCCTGGTGCGTGGTACGTCCCGAAGTGTTACCCGTTTGTTCCCTTTTCGTATTGATGGGAGTCATGTATCTTGTGGTCTGGTTCAACTATGCTTGTAGAACGACGACCGCCGCATAACATGAAGCACATAGTGAGAGTCTAATTGACCTAACCTTTCTTGGTCGTGGGATTGGAGCATCTCATACGCCTCGAGGCCGGCCAAGGAGTCATCTTTCAGGTTTTTATGATATCAGCTTTATGCGATAGCAATTGGTCAGCCACAATGGTATTGATGTCTAAATAGTGGACTAGAAGTGCTATATGCAGTTGAAACTTGTGGCTGAGAGCTTCTTCCGGCGCAAAGAAGCTAGTGAAAGTCTAAGAGGGAGTTGATTGGTTCCTCATTGAATCTTTACGAAAAGAGGCTGGTTGAACTGAGATTGAGGCTCAGAGCTCAGTGGTTCGAGAGGTTGGCATATTGTTTTGAGGAAGAGGTAGTGGTTACAAGGTTGATGTATAGAAGCAGAAATTACAGGCTTTTGAACACCGGATCACCTTTCATAGCCTCGGCTTAAACCCTATGATGTTAAAGCCTGAGCATTTACAAAGTGAACTCTTGTTCTAGTAAGTTTACCATTGGCTAATCACCATTTTGAATATCATAAATAGCTTTAACATTCCGTTGTAGTTCATTGAGAAACGCCATCTGTACACTCAAGCTCCCGAATTATTGGACTCTAAAACGAGAATGTGCCTAGGCACCAACGGCAGACTGCCTACGTATGAGTTTGCGTTCTAAGTTATTTTAGAGCATTGACCTTACCACTTTCAAAGCACATGTCTCAATAGTAAACTGAGTCTAAGCTGCAAAGATGCTTTCGGATTTGAGGTCTCAGACATGTTTTATGTATAAGATTCACCATTCTGGGCCACAGCCCTGAGGTCAACTGTGTTTGCCAAATAAACTTCACACAATTTCACGATTTTTTGCCTCGTGTTTTCTAGAAAGCTCTTCATTAAGAGTTGAATTTCTGGAAAGCTGCTCTAGGTCCTCCATCTCGAATAATGGGGAGTGTTTTCCGTCCCAGGCCATTTCATGATACCTAAATAGCAACTCTCTCTGAAAAGTGCCTCTTAGTCCTTCCATTCCTCCCTTCAGTAAACGTCGCAGATGAGTCAAATGGAGGGCACATCCACTTTTCACTGTCGGAGAGAATGGTCTTGTAATCATATCCGAACTTGAAAAATCAGAAAGGACGC
Organism: Fusarium coicis; assembly: GCA_013781345.1. Taxonomy (NCBI): domain Eukaryota; kingdom Fungi; phylum Ascomycota; class Sordariomycetes; order Hypocreales; family Nectriaceae; genus Fusarium; species Fusarium coicis. Next base: position 50,296 of record JAAOAJ010000315.1, read on the forward strand.
GGTTGTTTCTTCGAGCTGTAAGGCTGATAGTGTGAAGACAAGACCAGCGAAAGTTCGTAGTGCCAGCTCGAAGGCAGCGGATCAATCAGAGTTACCATCGACTTGATTTAAAAGCAGAGGTCTTGGGTGCACTGCTCATGGATGTAGAGAACCCACGAGCCGTAGGTTGAGAGGCGCGTGAGCTAGCACCATGCCCCATAGCCCGAGTCCCGAGACTCGGACTCGGCCGAGATCGAAATGGTCCATCGAATGGCTTGCTCTGGAGCGTGGATGTTGAACGGCGGCCGCCACAGCACATGATGGATAGTGAATGTAATAGGGGGCTGGTGTATGTGGAGGTTATCAGATTGATAGAGGGAGGGTGGGACTAAATGTTGGAGTTTGGGAGTTGGATAAGGCGATGAGAATAAGGAGGCGGGTTGGTTTCGAAAGGAGACTATTTTTCGGATCAGGTAAACGGGAGGGAGGGACTCTAGCAATGAGGGATCAGGACGGCTTCTTATACCCTAGCAGCTGTCAATAAGCCTTGAACAAAGTTACTGAGTGAATTATTACAAAAGCATTTTATTCCGCTTTGAATCAGGAGACTTATGTTTATTGAGGCTATGCGCATATTACCTTTTTAAAAGCTAAAGTTAAATGGTATTTTTTTAGTGTGATGGCTTGATATGTCTTGCTGAGACCTCATAAGCTTTAGCTATCTAGAAGTGTTATTTGCAGTTAAGACCTGTGGCTGAGAGCTTATTCTGGGACAGATAACCTAGTATCAATCAGTAAACGAGAGGGAGGGCATACTTATGTGCCTCGCCAATTTCGGGTTTGTATTTTCTGCAGCTGTCTGTCTCCAATTTGCCCATCATGTTCTGACTGTGAGTGTCGTGTAAATGGTCAACCTGCCTTTGACGAAAGTCTGACTATCCATGGCCTATCACCTTCCACATAACAAAGGGGGCTGGCTGAGATCTTCCATTGAATTATTCCAAAAAAGGAGTTCCCTCTATGATCACCTTCAGCTTGAGTTCCAAGGTGAAGACGTGTTCAGTCACATATGGATCTAAAGCCCATCTCTGACAACTACACTTTCTCAAGTGTATCTGGACCAAACAAGATCCTGTGAGGAGGAAATTTTATCTTTGAGCTTCCCATATGGGGCGAATGCAGGGAAGAGCATCTTGGATATGAGCATGCTAAATGCTTGATACATACGTCAGGCCGCGTATCGGATTTCAACGCAACATTCGAATAAAAACTTTGAGCTTATCGACTAATCCAATATCACACACACATTCGTAGCAGGGGTATAGAGCACTGGCTTCACAATGCTACGAAATGCACAGCAAGCCGGCCCATGATCTGGAAGGGCTAAGACTTCGGACCGAGAGTCACTTACAGTATTGTATTGTTTTCGAGCTCTCACTTGTCTATTTCTCAGCAGGTTCACCAAGGATAGGTAACAGATGTTTTCCAGATGCTTTTAGCAGTATAGCTCAATTCAGCATCGATTTCTGACATGGTATTCTATGTCTCCAAACAAGTCAACGCCAAACTCATCCCAGCCACTCTCGCGAGGCCATCACTACTAGAGCTCATAAAACGACGTATCGAGCCCAACATTCTCACGGTTAACCTCGCTCAGATTTCTCCCAGACCAATCACAATCCCAGAACGTGACCAGTGCCCAAAGCTTGATGAAGCTATGAACATACCCAAACACAACCTGACAAATAACAAGCGGAAAATCAGAAGGATACTGCAGAAAGTGCGGGATGATCTTGATAACCTTTGTCCAGAACATGAACACCAAGAAGATCACTAATCCGCCGGCATTGAAGTTTTCAGCAAGGACAAACGTCGTGATGAGCGCTGCATCCCAGAGTATAGCAAAGTTGACAAGACCTGCCCAGTACACCATGAAGCAACTCCATGTATACCGGGAGATGAAATCCGGATCACGAATCATGACTGGATTACTTCGAAACGTCGTACGTACCCAGCGAAACAGCTGATCCTTAAACTTGGGCCACTCACCAAGCGTCGTCTCAATAGTCGCATCCTCTGTATCCTGAAACTTGACAAGCCACTTCTTCTTCATACCCTCTCTCGTCAAAAGATTATCATCATCTGGACCCAGTCCTTGACCACCAAAAAGTCCAAAGCAGAACTTTTCATTGCAGAAGCGCTGGAGGAGGTCAGTGTTGTTGAGGAATTCTGTGCGGTACACTGCTGTTCGGCCTGAGATGACGAATACTCCACCGTCGATGGCGTTGGATGTACGGAGTTCCCAGTTGTGACGCTGGAGGTAATTACATGCGATGAAGTTCACGATGGAAAGCCATGTCCAGACTCCAGGTGTTGTTCGACGAACTCGTTTCTTGGTTGCTACCATACCGACGCTCTGATCCTCAAAGGGTGCGAGAACAGAAGGGATAAAGTTCCTTGGCCAGAAGACATGATCGTCTGCGAAGATAGTAATAGGCGTAGTGACACTTGGCATAGCATGAGTGATCTGCCTTCTCTTACTCGGCTCAGCAAGCGCTGAAACAGAGATCTCAATATGAGGTGCATCAATACTTAGTTTCCGCAGAACAGTCATACACTCCTCTCTCAAAACAGCACCAACCGTAACAACCAACATACAAGTCGGGTTATTCGCAAGGATACTCTCCACACACTCCCGAAAGTCAGGACCGTGGGGATCAATAGTCGGAAGAATAACAGTAACATCATTCCTCGAAAACGAAGGATCCTGCTTTACCTCTGCAGGACGATACATCCACGACCCAACAATATGTCCGAATAACCGGTGATATCGCAGTGTGAAGAGCGTGCAGAATACTTGAGTCCAGATATCATTGACGAAGAGCCAGATGCAGGTTAGACTTATGAGCAGTGGAACAATGAGTAAGAGAGATGGAAGGATGCGAGAGGCAATGTGGTCCTTTGAAGGGAGGGCGGTTGGCCAAGGAAAGAGTGGCATGTTGATGGTGGTCTTTGATGGTGATCTGCTTACCGAGTGGACTGCTTTTGACGTAGAAGTTGGTAAAGTTGGCAGATTCAACTGGTTTCCAAGGAATTGGATTTGGAGGTTTTATAAGGGCGTGATGAGTGCCGTGACACTGTTCTGTGTTGGCGGTGATTCATTGTTGTTGTTCATGGTGATGAACAATGAGCTTTGTTTATGAGTGGGAAGACAGTGAATGGTTCTGAACAAAGCTTACGACGCGCAAAGGACATACAACAGTTCATCTAAAGCTTGATTGGGCCTTGAACAAATTAGTTTGCATTAATGCATTAGTTGGCAACTCGTAGGTTACTGCTCAATCCAAAGACGCGGTAGAGCAGACTATACACCACCAGAGTCTTTTAGCAGTCGGCGGACCTCTTCCACGGTAAGTGAAGATAAAATAGACATGTTTTTCACGAGCAGGCGCTGTGACTGGGGCTGACTGTGGGAGTGATAATGCGCATTCACAGCCAAAGCGAGCAAATGTGGTGCCGTTTTCCTTTAGGGAATCTCAAAAGAACTTCAACATTGAATTCAAACGCCATGCTCAACTAAACCTCGTTATTCCATCTAACTCCAGACTTTATATCTAAAAGATGCCCAAGAAGCTACGCTTTCCCTTCTTCTTCTCAGGAGGATAAACCACAATCCTATCCAAATCCGCACCCTTCACATCCTTCCCATTATCCAACCCCCCAACAGTAATAGTGTTCTTTCCCTTCTTGAGCGGCAGCAGTAAAGGAGCTGATATAATAATTCCCTTGTGAGTATCCTTCTGCCAGAGCGTATGCACCTTGTCCTTATCCCCGTTGACGATAACACTGCTAATTCGTCGGACTGCCCATGTTCCGTTGATGCGATCAGGTTGACCCATTGGCTGGTCTCCAAAACCCATGTCATCAATATCTAGATGATTGTTAGCACGTGAACAGTATATAGTGAAAGGAGGAGGTGTTACTTTGGTGGTAGAAGGATACCCATTGGTCAGCGCCTTGTCCTTCGACTGTGAATGTTGCGGTGCTGTCGTTGCCGTAGATGCCAGTTGCGATGACATGATCCGTTCCAAAGGTCTATTCACTATCATTAGTAACCCTTGGCAAACTTGATAACATCGACTTACAGCTTCTTGGAGGTGAGCGTTGCCAGCAAACTTGGCGTTCTTGGAGGGATAAGTCTTTCCCTTGATAGGCTTCCATTCACCAGTTTTGCTACAAAGTCAGCACCATCTCAACAACCAATCGCAGGGTAGAATTACACATTCAAATCGTAAACATCGTGCCAAACGACCTTGAGACTCTTGTTCTCCTCATCGATCTCAATAGGAAGCCAGACATTGCGACTCTCCCAAATCGAAGGCAGATCCCACTTCAAAGTATTAGCTTCAACTTGTAACAGAATAGTTCATCATACCTGATCAGCCATGTAAAGATACGTCGTCTTCTTCGTCCCCTTTATCCTCCACGAGAACCCACTCTGCGTACTAAACGTCCTCGTATAAGCCGGCGCAACGAAGAAAGGCTGCGACCATGGACCCTCAAGTTTATCGGCCCTCATAGCCACAACATCTAAACCAATTAGCCTCCCTTCCCTCCTTCACCATCGCCACATCAAGACTTACTGTTAGGTCGATAACCCGTCTTATGGCTCATAAAAGTCCAGTAGCTCTTCTCCGTCTGAATAATAGTCGGCGCCTCGAAATCGTATTTATTAAACCGAAACGTGACCTTTGCCACATCTGTGAGGTTCTTGTTGAATTCGCTGACGTATACATCGCGACCTTCGACTCTATCGCCGTTGGAGTAGAGAGCGTAGGATTTGCCGGTCTTGTAGTCTGTGAAGGCGCCAAAGTCTTGAGACCAGTTTCCGAGGGGTGATACGGCGTGTTGGAATTTGTAGGGGCCTGCGATGTTGTCGGATGTTGCGAGGCCTTGGAGGAGAAGGCTGTAGTTGCGATCGTCGGCGTGCCACCACATCTAAGGACTGTTAGTTGGTGATTGGATAGCAGGGAGGGAAGCGTACATGGTATTTTCCTGTTTCTTCGCTGTAGAGAACTTTGGGTCGTTGGATAATGCTTTCTGGGGACACGAACTCATGGCCCTCCTCAGGTTCTATACCACGTCAGTAATAATCACAAGTGTTGATTGGGAGACAAACTCAGTGCCAAACCGTGAGACTCCCATGTAGCGAGGTCATCAGAGCTATAGACCGAAATACCACCGCCTTCTTCCTGCTCTTCAGTCTTGTGTTCGCCAAACCAATAAAATTTTCCACTCTCCCTATCAACACAAAGTCCACCTGCATGAGCGTTAAACAGATTTCCGTCAGTATCGTGCCACCGTGCACCGGGGACAATCCACTTTGCACTCGCCAACGCAGCGAATGCGAGGACAGAGAAGAGCGTCATTCTGGCAATCAATTGACTTGTACAACCGATTGAAAAGCCCTGTAGCCAATTGAGAAGCTCTGTAACCTCGCAGAAATGCTTTCATTTTATAGCTATCTCGGTACATCTCCGCCCGACGGCGCAGAAGTCCCCCAACGGCGTCATACCTCGTCTGAGCATCACGGCCGTTTATGCTTGTTTGTTTTGCGGGGGAGCCCCCCAATTTGCACGTCGATCCCCCGCTGGGGCGGTAGACGCTTCAATCATAGGGACTCTTGGCCCCCGGGGTAATTGGCAACCCACCAATCGGCCTGCTAGCGAGAAATGCCTAAATTACGAGAGGGATTGAATCGGGTGAGCTTTGTCCGCTGGTTTGTGTCTGGGGAATATTAATTGAGGACGAGGCGTTGGCTGGGCTTAGGGGGCAAGAAAACACCGAACCGTGATATGGGGAATCAAAATAAACTAAGTAAAGAGTCCCTTAAGCTTAGGCTGAATTTACCTAGAGATTTTTATCACTTAGGGTAAGGGTCCTGAATATTCTTTCCTCCCCTAGGCTGGTCAGTGAGTATGCTGTTGGTGAGATTAGTGCTGTAATTACAGCGACGCAGGCTTCGGGTTATTGTTTTCCCTTGGCGATGATATCGGATGCTGACATGCATCGGCAAACCAATCTTACAAATCCATATGCCATCATGGCTAATGCGCCGGGACGTCCGAGTAAAGCTTGCGATGTCTGTAAAAAGCAAAAGGTCAGAGGAGGGAAATTTAAAGGGTTAGAGTGTTATTAACTCTGCGGTCTAGATACGCTGCTCGGGAGAACAACCCAGCTGTAAGCGATGCGTCAGATTGAAGAACACCTGCACTTACGACACCAATAGCAAGTCCAAGAGACGCTTGGCAAAAGCGACATCGAAAACTGGACACTCTTATGGTATTCAGTCGAGAGATCTGGTCCCAGCTACGCTGTCAGGTAATCTCAACGCCGCGTCAGTATCAAACCATGCTTTCTTCCAAGGCATCGCCCCGTCTTTGGTCAATACCCTGGTTGAACTATACTTTGACAATATCTATCAATCAACTCTTCTCTTGCACAAGGGTACATTCTTGCAATCGCTTGCAGATCGGACCGTCAAGGCTCATATTCTTCTCAGCATTTGTGCCTGGGGCGCCAAGTAAGCCTCCATTCTCAATTCCCTACTGAACATAGCTGACGACCAAGTTTCTACCGTGATGGATCGGGGAAGACTACTCTCAAAGACCAAGGCCTTATGACTGAGTGGGCCAAAGAAGCCGGGGCGCTGGTCTTCCAATATGCAGAAGAGCTCAGCGATGATAATCTCGTAACCTTCTGCAATCTATCGCTGTTCTGGCATAGTCAAGGTTCATGGAGGATAAGCTATCTTCACAAAGGTAAATCCCCTCAACTTGCGCCTTCTCATTGCTGACTCTCTAGGTAACGCCTGTCAACTCCTCCATATAAACGGGACAGGCCCAAAGAACGCCTCCTCACTCGAAGGTGAGCTTCGAAGACGGCAATTCTGGACATGTTATTTGTTTCACTGCTTCAGTTGCGAGAAGCTCTTTCGATTTGAAGCGATTGCCGACATAGAGAACCTACCGCTACCATGGCCTGAGGAAGACTTTGCAGTTGGGACCTCACGCTCAGTAGTTGCAACGATTTCAAATGGAGTTTGCTCAAGAAGTATTTTTGCGGAGCTCATACGAGGTCTTGATCTCTGGTAAGTTGAATCTCAACGGCCAGCACTTTTGCTGACTTCGCAGGTCGTCTGTCGTGTCTGTCGTCAGATCTGAGGGCGATCTCAATGCTCGCATTCAAGATATCTTCGGGGTTGAGAACAACATTTCCTCATGGTGGAACGAGGTTCCTGTGGCCTTCAAGCTTGACGCATCTACTTTATCACGAATAACGCGGAAGGATTTACCCAAAATCATTCTCATGAACCTGACCTATCACCAGTCCCTCTGCGCACTTCACTCTTCCATCGTTCCGCTCTTCTGCTGGTCGAAAGGTGACAGCACTTACTCATCAGCCAGACAACTATCCGCCCAAATTGCCTTCGATCACGCTGGTGCGATCTCCAGTCTCATCATTGCGATATTAGATACCGGTTATCCGCTCCGTTCGATGCCGATATTTGTCGCATATGCAGCTTACTCGAGTTGTGCTATTCAGATCCCTTTTCTGTGGTGTTCCGAGCTGTCGGTTAGAGAGCGAGCTCAATCCAACATTGACGCCAATGTGAAGATGATACAGGGTATGTCGAGTTACTGGAAGCTGGCTTCATTATTGGTGAGTGTCAACATTTTATCAATGTAATGTCGCTGAGTCCAACGTGGGAACAGCAAATCTACGTGCGCTGCCTTCATAACGTTCATAGACGCAAACCGCCTATAGTTGCTGGTGAACCCAAGTACATGGACGTCTCGGCCCTTGTTGATTTTGACGTCGATGCGTCTCTTGCAAAGTCGTCTATTTTACAATTCGCCGGGATGTTGCGATCTGATGAGGATGGATACGTCAAAGATGGGGACGAGACCTCAGATCCGATTATATCCATTGGCGGCCCCAATTCTCTTGATCCTCAAACTTCAGACTACGCAGCGAATACGAGTAACCCGAACACGATACTCCCGCGAACTCCGACCCAATTCGGCTCAGGGCCCAATGAATGGCCCGCTCTGGACATCTTCAACTCTCTTATCGACGCTGATATGGCTGGTCTTTTCCCCATCGACGACAATTTCGATCTATCGTTCTTGGATGCAGATCAAACCTCATGGGATTTGAATCTCGATCCAGAGATACCTTAGAGCTTCTACTTATCATATGACAAATCATCTTAGTGCAGACGATATCTAGCGGTGACATTCTCCGAGTCGGCAAATTCCATGATTGGTCAATCAAGTCTCGAACTAGACAGTGGGACCGGTAAATGCCTCGGCACGGAAAACACAAACTCCATAATGACGATTGAGATGGACACGGAGCAGTATAAGAACTCTCACCAGGTCAATCTCATAACGTAAACCCTACAATTCTCAATCACATCAACTCACAACTCATCAAATGCCTCTCACAGTTCATCACCTCCAAGTCTCCCAGTCAGAGCGCATCCCCTGGCTCTGCGAAGAACTCGGCATCGAATATGATCTCAAGCAATACAAACGCTCTCCCCTCCTCGCACCCGCCGACTTCAAGTCCCTTCACCCCATGGGCGCCGCCCCGGTCATAACAGACGGCGCAACAACCCTCGCCGAGAGCTGTGCATGCATGGAATACATCAGCCACAAATACGCCAGCGGCGCTCTTTTCCTGCCCCCAAGTCACCCAGCGTACGCTGATTTCCTGTACTGGTGGCACTACGTCGACGGAACCCTCCAAACTGCCCTAGGCCGAATTATGCTCATTCGCTCTGCCAAGTTGAGCGATGATAACCCTGTCGTGCAGTTTGGAAAAGTCAAGTCTAGACAAGCACTGAAGCTGTTGGATGAACGGGTCAAGAACAATCAGTGGCTTGCGGGCGAGGAGTTTACGGCTGCTGATATCATGGTTGTGTTTCCGCTTACGACGATGAGATACTTTTCGCCGTATGGGTTGGGTGAGTATCCTAATGTTTTGAAGTATCTTGAGCGGATTGCGGGGAGGGAGGGGTTTAAGAAGACGATGGAGAAGATTGATAATAGTATGGAGATGTCGATGGGTGCGAGCCCGCCTCAGAGTCCTTTCAAGTTATAATTTGGGGAAATGGTATGGGGTATAGAGCGGAACGGGGATATGTAAAGGTCTAGACTTTCTTCTCAATCAGATATCAGCCCTATTCTCACCTTTGCTGACATGCATTGTATGTGATAGCTCAGCTTCTCATTGGCGGACTTGTCACCGATACCCTGTCTTTATCGCTGACAGGATTCATGCCGTCAGCGCTGTCAGCCAAATCACCTGAAGGAATCAATCTAGGCTGCAAATGAGACACCTTTTTCTGCAATGGGAAGGGACTAATATTGACAGAGAAGTAGGTAGTATCTGGTAGTGATAGTGCTGACAGTGACGCTCAAGTATAAATACTTACGTTGATCTCACTGGACCCCTCGCTACTGGGCGTCTCAAAGAACTCATTTTATCACATCATGTCTACAAACTCGGAAAAACCTGTCATCGCCATCGTCCAAGGTGCATGGCATCGCGCAAGCCACTACCAAGGCCTCGTAGAGTCTCTTACCAACAAGGGCTTCACAGTTCTTCAACCCGACAATGTCACAGCTGGTGATGATGAAGATATCAAAGGCAAGACTCACCTAGACGACGTTGAAGCTATTCGAAAGTCTCTTCAGCCCGCTCTGAATGAAGGCAAGCGGATCGTGCTGGTCTGCCATAGTTACGGAGGTGTTCCAGGCTCCGCCGCCGTTGAGGGCTATCAGATTCATGAAAGGGAGGCAAAGGGATTGTCTGGTGGCATTTCGCACGTCGTCTATATCGCCGCGTTTGCTCTTCCTGTAAAGGGTCTTTCTCTTTTATCCGCCGCCGGAGGAACGCATGGCCCTTTTCTTGACAGGACGGTAAGCTACACAACGCCTGACAGGAAGCCCAGAGTACTGCTAATATGTTTCAGGACGATATTTGCTACCTAAACGACAAGGCACAAAACGCCTTCTACAACGATTGTACTCCTGAAGTGGCACGGAGGGCAATTGGCGAATGTGTCAATCACAGCACTGCGTCCCTCGAAACGCCTGCCGACTTTGTCGCTACTGATATTACTGTGTCCAAGACGTATGTTGCCTGTGAGATTGATAATACGGTTCCTGTGCTGGGACAGTTGGCTATGGTTGGTGCGATGGGAGATGGGGTTAATGTGGAGAAGATAGAGGCTGGGCATTGTCCTTTTTTGAATGAGAAGACGTTGCCTAAGGTTGTGGAGATTATTGAGAAGGCTGCGTATTGAACAAGGCTTGAAGCGGGAGGGAAAGGATCAGAGGGATCCAGAGACAAGAGATGACATAAGAGCGCAGAAAGGTACATGGGTTAACTTTTGTTATATATTTCTAGCCTACAAAGTAACAGAAGGGTTCAATGGCCCATGAGGATCCATATCACCATGCAATAGTAAGAAAAACAAGACCAACATGTCCTCTTCACCCACCAGCCTCGCATCCCACTCAGTTCTCAACCGCCAAAGCCTTCTGCAAAGCCTCAGGGTTTCTAGGCTTGAAGATAGCCTTGTAACGACGGGGTAGAGCGACAAGACTTGTTGGATCCAAGCTACCAGTGATGGGGTGGCAGTCTACCTCATCAGACTTCTCAATCTTGAGACTGTTCAGAAGTCTCATGTACACAAGATACAGTTCTCGGTTGGCGAGGAGAGAGCCAGCGCACATGCGATAACCAACTCCGTATGTAAAGAGCGGAGCATCGGGCTGTTCGAACCATCGCTCCGGGCGGAAGACCTCGGGATCAGACCAGACTTGATCATCTGCCAAACGTTAGTACACAAAAGAAACAAGGGGAGCAGAGACCTACCCATATTGCAAGCCCAGGCGTTCAAGAAAACAACTGTTCCCTTGGGAATGGTAACGCCCTCATAAACAATATCCCTAATCGAAGCTCTCGGCAGCGCCAATCTCAACACAGTGTAGTATCTCAGCGACTCCTTGACAAGCGCAACGATATACTCGCACTTCTGATCATCCTGCTCATCGCACATAGGCTGCTTCTCACTGTAAAACTTCCTAATCTCCGAGACAGCCTTCTCCTGAATCTCAGGATGTTGACTCAAATACGCGACAAACCAAGCAACCTGCGTCGTAACAGTGTCCAAACCGCCAGACAGCATAGTCAGACTGATAGATGTGAGTTCATCCTTGTTCAGCTTGGCCTCCTTATCCATTATGACATTAGCTTGAATACAGGGCTTATAAGTCCCGTTTGCGATACGCTCGTCAAGACCGTTGTTAAGATCAGTCAGATACTTATCCCGACGGTTTCGCATCTCTTTCGCCTTGGCGGAGTGCATATTGAACGGGTTCAAGCGGAGAAGAGGAATGTAATCTTGGAGATTGCCGGTGGTGGAGCGGAAACGACTGATTTCCTCCTCGACGTGGGTGATTTCAGAGAAGAGGTCGTCTTTTTGGCTCTTGAGACGAATACCCCAGTTGAGAGTGAGTGCGAGAGAGAGAGAAAGGCGTTGGATCATGGGCATGGGGTCGACGGGGATGTTGCCGCCTTTGCCGTAGTCGTAAAGCTCACGGACAAAGTCGCGCGTTTCGACATCGAGATGGTCGACGTATGTAGCTACTGATGGACGGTTGAGAGCTGATGCAGCGCCCTTGCGACGACGCTTGAGGGAGTCGCTGTAGGGAGAAGTGCCAATTGTTGTACCAGCAGTATCAGAAAGGACCTAAACCATCAGCATCTCCTCAACCACCAATCTTCAGAGTAAGTTTACCTTGTGAAATGTATAAAACTCGGGTCTCGAGCTCAAAGCCTGAGCATTCGCACCGAAAATACTCCTCGCAGCCGCCGCAGAATTGACCACAACGATAGGAATGTTCCCCAATTGGATCTGATAAACAGGGCCGTACTTTTTCGCCCAATCGCGGTATTTCTCTGCGGCGTTGATGTGAATGTCCCAGATATTGCCGATTAGCGGTAGACCCGAGGGGCCCTTTAAGTTGCTGATCCTCGCATTGTGACGAATGAGTTCATTGACGAGGATGTAGATCAGCGGGCCAATCAGGAGTGTCACGAGGAGGGACTGGCCCTTGTTCTCGTGGACTTGGTTGTTCAGCGACACAAGGAGATTGGCGATTGTCATGACGAACACTGTGAATGAATCCAATTGCTGGGAGTGAGATTTTGGCATACGGATTTCGGTCAGCTCTATATACCATCCCGAACTCAATGTCTACCCTCCATCAACACCAAAATCCGCCAAGAGTAACCCCACACCCCAGAATCTCACTAAGTTAGTCCTTCCAACCCCGCAATTCTAGTCTTCCGACTCGGAAACCTCGGAAGAATTTCCGAGAAACCCTCTTTAACCAGTGATTTCCAATCCAAGACCCCTCAGTCGACTTTTTATCCCCTCGGAAATTCGTTTACTGTTCGTCATGGCTGAAGAGCACCCGGTACTAAAACCGAAAAAGCGGAATTCGGCCGATGGTGAGAGCGTTGGTGATACACCTGCTCCACGGAGTAAGAGGGGCAAATACACCTCTGTTGCTTGGTGAGTGATGATGATGATGGGGTTGAGTGATGGATGAGTGTTGACCTGGGTAGTGATGATTGTAAGAAAAAGAAACTCAAGTGTATTCCCTCGGAGGATAACGCGTGCGAGAGATGTATCGCCGGTGGATTAACGTGTACTTTCGCGACGAGTACACAAGCTACCAAAGAGAAACCCGATGAGTAAGTATTCCCCTATATCAAAGATTAAACTAACACGTTGCAGTAGTCAGAACATCCAAGCTCTGAATCATCAACTATCAGAACTTCGTCAACAAATGTCAGACCTCGTCGGTGTCGTCCGCGAGCTCAAGGACCAGAACCAAAACAATCACCAATCCCTTCCTCACGATGCATCAACCGTCTCATCCCACAACATAGTAACCCACTCTCCCGCCAGCACACACCGCGGCGAAATGCCCAAACAGCCTCAATTCGTCGGCCCAACACGCTCTGCATTCGGAATCCTCGTAAGCGAACGTTCCCTCAACCGCATGGGCGTCCCGAAATTCGACTCCATGCCACCCAGCGGTGCACAATCACCCATCGAACCAGCCCTCGACAGTATTAATGACCTAAGTTTCTGGCACTGTTGCACGGCGAGTGATATAGCAAAGTATCTTGTTAATTTCCAAGAGGAGGTTGAGTCGGTGTATCCGTTTATCGATATAGCGGAGTATATCGCGCAGAGCAAGGAGATATTGCAGGCTATTCGTGGGGGCGGCGGGTTTGATGATGAGGGGAGGGTTAGTGCGAAGGATATTGATATCGCGAAGGTGGCGATATCGACGGGGATTCTGCTTGAGGAGCCGAGTAAGCTCGAGTTGGCGACGGCGATTGTGGACTCGGTGCAGACGAATGTGTCGAGTATTCTGAGTCCGCAGGTTGATTTGAAGGAAGTTCAGCTTTTGGCGATGCTGGTAAGCCTGACATAATATTATTGGTAGAGGGTGCTGATCATAGTAGAGTATATACTACTTCCACGCAGGTGAAGAGCTATTAGCCTGGCGTTCTATCGGCATAGCAGCGCGTCAAGCTCTGGAGATGGGGCTCCATCGGAAACGGAGTCTTTTGGATAACTTCAAAGACACTGACTCTCGACGATTAGCGACACGTGTGTTTTGGTGTGTGTACGTGCTTGATCGAAGATGGAGTTTTGGAACGAGTCTATCGTTTGCGCTGGTCGACAAGGACGTTGATCCAGAACTACCAAAACCTGTAAGTCTCTCCACCAGAGCTATCGATCTAAGCTGATTAGCGTAGGATGAAGAGTATTTGTATCTTCAATGCATGGTGGGATATGGTCAACTCTGCTCTAAAATCTGGGAAGCCATTCCGCCATTCGGATCCGCTTCTCAAACAATTCCGGACGACACAGCTGCCATTCTTGACCTCAAAACTCAGGATTGGTTGGAATCTATCCCACCGCATCTCCGACTTCGTCATCCTCGTGTTGGTCTTGCACCACGAGCTCAACCTCGGCTGCCCCATCGTTTACGCGCGTTATTATACCTTCGTGGCAATTACGCTCGTATCCTGATTTATCGGCATCATTTGATGAGTACGGCTAGCATAGCTGCTAACCCGCAGAATGCATGGTTGGTAGTCGATATAGCGCAGGATACTATCCAAGTTCTGGTTCATCTACATGCTACGACTGATATCTACAAGCGACAGCAGAACGTCTTCAACTACTTTCTACTCAGTGCTTTGGCGGTTATTTTCTTAGCTGTGTGCCACGCCCCAGAGATCTTCTCCGTGCCGTGCAAACGCACATTCTCCGATGGCGTAGAGCTAGTGCGAGGATTATCACGACATAATATTGTGAGCAAAAGGCTTTGGAAGAGTATTCGCGGTATGATTCCCCGCATGAACACATTTGGCTTTCCTCAGAATGGTGAAGACGGAGAGCCTCGAAAAGATGACGAAAATGGTCAAAACGAGCAAACCGTTCCGCAAGTCGACGTCAACGCTGAAGAGCACGTCCCCATGGCAATGCCCGACAACGAGGCCTTTTCCTTCGGCGACATGATGTTCGGCGACGCAGACGTCGCAAACTCGGTCCCCGACATGTTCCAAATGAGCGAATCCCTGCTCAACCTCTTCAACGCATTCGGCGAGGGTCAGCAATTCTTACATCCCGTTCCCAGCACGTTCAGCGAAGAAGGAGAGTACGCTATGGCAGCAGAGCAAGGAAAGGATATATCAATGAGATTCCAAGGCTTAATATAATACTCCTACTCAAATCTATACAATCTCATTCTCAAAGTAAATCATCGCAACACCCTCGTTAACACTCTTCGCAAAAGTCCTTAGTTCAAGATGCGCAGCGCATTGGGTGTCGTAGTAATTAAAGTCCTCCTGCGAAGCAAATGTGGAAATGGCTACGATTGTGAAGCCTTGGGAACGTTGGTCTGCTTTTGCTTTTCCAGCTTGGACTGAGACGATGTATGGTTTTCCGTCCTGTTGATGTTAGAGAAGAAAGGGCTAGGATTGAGGAAGGGAAGGGAGGAGAGATACCTTTGTGGCTTTTTGAGGCATTTGTTTGTACAGGTCGATGAGATGTTGTTGATCCTCTGGTTTGGGGATCTTGAAGAGGGTGACGCGGGTGATTTTGCCGGACATGATGAATGTGATGGGGATTTGGTGGAGCAAGAAGGAAGTACGGATATAGAGATGTAGGTATGTATTTGGAGGTTTGGGGGTTTATATGAAGCGGATGCCTCGGAATTTTAGTGAAGAATTCCGGGATTATCCTAGGCTCCACTGCTGTGCAGAAACACGATGCGAAAAAGTATATCGGCACTTGGTTCGGATAGTGTCTTGTGGATATAGTTTTAAGAGAATTATCAACACGTGAGACGATCGATCACAGACTCGAGGAGTTCCGAGATGTTCTATCCGAGACATGATGTTGATAAGATTTCTATCCGTAATACATCTACGGCTTAATCTAAGGGAGTTCAAACGGGTTTCGTGATACTGACAATCTACTAACAAAGTAAGGTCATGGTAAAGGTTCTAAAAGACTTTCATACATCACGTCTTGCAGCCAATAAGATGATGCCTAAACAACAATTGCATATCTATAGTCTAAACTCAATTCTCATCTCTAGTCCCTAGGAACAGCAGCAATAATCGTACCCTCACACTCCCCAAACCCAACAAGCCCATCTTCAGCAGTACCAGACCACCCCGTGATAGTTATACTATCACCGTCCTGGATAAACTTCCTCTCCTCTCCTCCCTCCAACTTGACAAACTGCTTCCCGCCCATCGTCTGCTCGAGAAGACTTCCCTGCGTTCCCGGCTCAAGACCAGAAATCGTTCCTGAACCGAGTAAATCTCCTGTGCGCAGGTTGCATCCTGACACGGAGTGGTGGGCGATCATCTGGGGCCAGGACCAGAGAAGGTTTTGTGATGAGACTTGAGTGATTTTCGTCTTGTTACCCTTGGCAGCTGTGTCTTGTTAGTATCATTATTTCAACTGAGCTTAGTGGTGACTTACTGGTGATAGAAACCTCAAGGTTGATATCAAGAATTGAGTCCTCCCTCTTCTCATCAAGATACTTCTTAGGCGGCACCTCATTCTCCAAACCCTTGCCTCTAAAGCCCTCCAACGCATCCGCCAAAACAACCCAAGGACTAATCGTCGTCCCGAAATTCTTCGCATTAAACGGTCCCAGCGGAACATACTCCCACTGCTGAATATCCCTCGCACTCCAATCATTCATAAGAACATATCCGAAAATATACTCCTCCGCATTATTCACATCAACAGGAGCACCGAGCTTATTCCCCTTGCTGATAAACATACCGAGCTCTAGCTCAATATCAAGACGAGCACAGGGTTGGAACACAGGCTCTTTGGCTTGAGGATTAGGAAGGACTTGGCCCCAGGGACGGTGGAGGGGTGTTCCTGATACCACGACGGAACTCGCGCGGCCGTGGTATGCAACGGGGAGATGGTTGTAATTAGGCTGCAGAGCATTTGCAGCGCCGCGGAAGAGCGTTCCCACGGTGTGAGCGTGGTTACGACCAGCGAAGAAATCAGTATAGTCGCCGATACTTAGCGGCAAATGAGACTGAACATCCCCGATTGGAATCAGAGCTTTTTTTCGCAGGTATTCATTATCCTTGAGGATCTCGGGATATGGAGTTTCTTGGCGGAAGATATCCTGGAGATAAGCACGTGTAGCTCTGTGCACGGGTCTTCCGAGAGCGGCGAAGTCGTTCAGGGTAGTTTGAGAAAAGACCTTGAGTTGATCGGAGGGAAAGTCTGCTAGTTTGGAGAAACCCTTGTTTTGAGCAAAAGCTGATAGATCAAGAACATTTTGGCCGATTGCAATTGCTGGACGGTGCGTTGGCTCAGCGGATGTTGAGATGATGCCAAAGGGAATATTTGCCAGTGAGAAGTGGCTCTTTGCAGGGATAGGTAGCCAAGACGCCATTTTGAACGAAGTTGTTGAGAAAGATGCGACAATTTGATAACGAAATATCCTCAGTGGCAGTGCCGGCCTTTAAAACCTTCTAAAAATAAAGGACCCTCTATCTGAGATCATTATATCGCGCTGCAGAGTGGTATTAATGTCGTGATGCTCAATAAGTGTATCGCGGGGTCGTTTCGGAAATTTCCATGCTTTCCGAGATGAGTCGGATGGGTCGGGATGTATCAGCCACTCGGAAACTCGGGCTTGAACCGAAGAACATTGTTAAATAGAGCTGATTGATAAAGATTTGTTATCTACGCTTTTGAGCATGACATATGTGATTTGAGAATTGTGAAAATGCCTGTTACAAAGTTTTCCACGCCTGAGAAGTATGAGTACCTCAATGGCTTCGATTCATTCCACGAGTAAGTCCCGCTTTACATTGATGTGAAATTTACTAATGGAGTAGATCTGAGTCTATCAAGGGAGCTCTTCCAATAGGCGCCAATTCACCTCAGAAGCCTCCCTATGGCCTGTACGCCGAGAAACTCTCCGGTACAGCATTTACAGCTCCCCGGCATGAGAACCGCCAAACATGGCTGTACCGCATCCTCCCGTCAGCCTCACACTCAACATACAAACGCTTCAGTGATCACTCATCCCCAATCCTCAAAGCAAAACTGAACTATGAGCCCCAGCAACTCCGCTGGGATCCATTCGACATTGATGAAAAGGTTGATTGGGTTCGTGGTCTAAAGCTTGTATCCGGCGCAGGCGATCCCACCGTTAAATCCGGTCTAGGAATTTATGTCTTCGCCGCGGGTCGGGACATGGACGCCAACACAGCGATGTATTCATCTGACGGCGAGATGCTCATCGTCGCGCAACATGGCGTTTTGGATATCCAGACTGAGCTGGGACGACTGCTCGTGAGACCGAATGAGATCGCTATTATTCCAAGGGGAGTGAGGTACAGGGTCACTCTACCTGAGGGACCGGTGAGAGGGTATATTCTCGAGTTGTATCAGGGACACTTTCAACTACCGGAACTTGGACCTATTGGATCGAATTGTCTGGCGAATCCGAGGGACTTTCAGATTCCTGTTGCGGACTTTGATGAGGATACGAAGAGTACTTGGACGATTTTAAATAAGTTCAACAATGAGCTTTTTGTGGCTGAGCAGGGACATACCCCGTTCGATGTGGTGGCATGGCACGGAAAGTGAGTATCTCTACCCAGTATCACTGTACAAAGCTAACCTTGATAGATGTGAGTTACAGATATAATGGTATAGCTACTGGGATATATACTGACCGTCACAGTCTACCCCTATAAATACGACCTAGGCCGCTTCTCCGTCATCGGCAGCACATCCTTCGACCACCCCGACCCCTCAATCTTCACCGTCCTAACCGGTCCCTCCGACCATCCCGGAACCGCCATCGCAGACTTTGTAATATTCCCCCCGCGGTGGCTCGTCCAAGAAGATACATTCCGGCCACCCTGGTACCACCGCAACACCATGTCCGAGTTCATGGGTCTCATCTGCGGCCAGTACGACGCCAAAACTGGCGGTGGTTTTCAGCCTGCTGGTGCTAGTCTGCACAATATCATGACTGCGCATGGTCCGGATGCTGATTCATATGAGAGGGCGAGTAATGCGGAGTTGAAGCCTGTCAAGGTTGGGGAGGGGAGTATGGCGTTTATGTTTGAGAGTAGTTTGATGTTGGGGATTACGGATTGGGGGTTGGAGACTTGTAAAAAGGTGCAGCCGGATTATAATAAGCATAGTTGGGAGGAGCTCAAGGTGCACTTCAAGAGGCCGTCTTAGATACGTCGTTCATCTTCACGGCCTCAAGAATGCAACTTGTAAACTTGATCATTCATGAATAAAGAAGAAGAATGAATGTGGTTCTCGTTCCAGCGATGAATGTTATTGTAATGGGCTCTGCTTGACCAACGCCGTGCCGCCCCTTGTCTCCACCACATCATGCAGATTCCAAGTTTCGAACTAGCATAGTCGTATCTTGCGGAGACAGACAAAGTCCACTGCAGATGTACATCTTTCACTATTTTAACGAGACACCGGCACCGTCGGTGAATTATTTGACGGTGTAGATTCTTGTTATTGGGCATTCGGCCAATCCTAACGCCGACATGCACAGGATCAGACTATATACATAACGCATATGCATAGACCTGTCGTACATTTAGATCTCAGTCGATAACATTCAGCGAATTGTTAGTCATATTGTTTATGGCCCTGGACCCGAGACTGACGATGTCGCCTTTCCCAACACTGACAAACGCCCTGGAATGGCAATCGTCGCCTACAGCCCCGTCTCCAAGAGATACGTCATGACATTCGAGTACTATGGCAAGGGAATCTTTATCGCTAATGGAGGTAGCAGGGAGGAGGGTTTTTTTAATACACATGCCTTTACCTGATGGTTGGAAGCCAGTCAATGTTGGGCAATGGGCGGCGTATTCGCGAGATCCTTTGAATCATTCAGACTTTTGATGACAGTCCTACCAAACGGCAGTCCAAGCTACTTATTGCAAATGGCGGAAACACGGGTTGCGATAGAAACTGCCATAACCTTATTGCCGACGGACTGGTGGATGTTCCCAATTATCCTCGGAACTGAACATTAAACTCATGTTGATCTTCCATTAGATTTGATAGTATAAGGGGCCTGGCTGGCAGACTGTGTTCCAATTGATATGTCTTGAAAGGTTATCTTTTCCCGTTGTTCCCGCGGAACCAATATTGCGTTTGTGGCTGGATTTACATTATGTTGACTTCTTGAGACCACTTTCATTTATCTCACTGTGTATAGATCCTCATGAGCCCCTTGATTGATTCGTGTTCCAGAAGCTCCGCTGCTGTGATCCGTTCCTCGTGTCGGTAGACAAGCCCTCTTCGTCGTATCGTCACTACCAACTCCAACTCCCTTGGGCCAACATCAGGCCGAAGCTGAGTGAGTCTCTCCCTTGTAACAGAATCTGGATCCATTTGCCAATTTGATCATACCATTTATCCGCACCCGATCCACCGACGTGGTATGTCCCCCTCCAAGACTCTGGAAGAGGTCCAAGGGTACAAACGATAGATGAAATAACTGGTGCATGGCCCAACCTTGAAACAGATACGTTCCTGTATACAATTCAAAGAAGATACACATGTAACTCCACATATATGAACCATAAGACGGGTTGGTGCCGTGTACTCTTTCAGGAGCGCAGTATGTAGCAGGTGCTTGCAACTTCTGAGCCGAAGCACCAGCTTTATGAGCTAGACCAAAGTCACCTAGGATGGTGGAATCCTCTATGAGTTCCTCTTTTGGCTTCACTGGCATGACGAGTTCTCCGTCTTTCCACTGCTCAGTCCATAGTTTCATTTTTCTGGTTCGTCCGATTTGCCTGTACTTTTCAGACATACTGCTGCTGAGAGGGTTAAGGGTGTACATTATGTTGGCAGTGTTCAGGTCTCTCTATTAGTCAGCTACCTGATTCTTGACTGGGATGGGCGATTGTACCTGAATGGACTATGCCAGTCTCGTGTAGTGTCTTCAAAGCTTTGAGTAAGTGTACCGCAAACGCCATTTTTATAGCAATAAGCAGTTTTCTGGGCGGGTGGTCTCTCAAGTTCGGTCCTTGGAGGGGAAAGACGAAAACTCGATGTTCGCCATGAGGGCTAAGAAGCAGAATTGTCTGATGATAGACCAGCAGATATGTCAAGTCTTTTATTTCACTTTGCATCTGATAGTCGCGCTCATCGATATTCCCTAGCATCAAGATCTTGAGCGCAACATCTTTATTTCCAATACGATCCTGCGCCACCCGAACAGTCGAAAATGCTCCATGACGAAGCTTATGAACAAACGCGATATCGATCAACAATAATCTCAACGATCGAGATTGGGTAGCAGAAATCTCTAGGGTAGAGTTTGATATCTTCGCACGCAAACTCGACGTCGGGTTCTCTATCAGAATCGACGCAATCGCCCCAATCTTCTGCATCTGGTTGTTTGAGAATGCTTCCTTCTGTCAGTGGTGCTGGCTGTGTTGAACCAGATAAGATCCGAGAGGAGTTGGGGTGGAGAGATCCGGGCTTCGGAGCCGAAATGGCGATGTAATCCAACACTCGGAAACTCCAACATCACAGCCTCAAATCAAACAGCATCTACGGAGTGAGGTGTCACCAAAATTACTGTTTCCCCGCAACGTATCCCGCGGACCCCATACGGCGATTCCCACCACGTCGATTTACTTTCATCTAAATTCTCATCCCCAAGTTCGGCGAAGTCAACTGTCAAGACTACATCCCTAGCTCTCCACCAACCTAAGCCCCTTCCAGCAGGTCGACACGCCCAGACTCATGTTTTTAGCAGGTCGACCCATTGAGGAGTTTGCCGCGCCGAACCCTCTAGTGCAGAACTGCTGCCACTTTCATCATAGTCTCGATCCCCCTCATGTTGATAAGGCACTGTAATTCCATTCCATTATGATTCATCTTCATAACATTTCTTGCGATATCATTCTTCCTATCGTCATTCTTATCATCTGTGGGCGTAATCATGTCTTCAACAATTCTCACCAACGGCCGCTTCATCGGCGATGATGACTCGTATCGAGAGTGCATGATTGTCGATGGATCGAAAATCGCTTACATCGGATCTGCAGACGACAAAACAGTCCAAGACGCAAAGTCACAAGGTGCAGAAATTCTGGATCTTGATAATCGCGTTGTTCTTCCTGGATTCATCGACAGCCATGTCCATCTGTTATTCTTTGGTCTTTCACAGCAAAAACTCGATCTTGGAGGGTGTAAATCCCTACAAGAAATTCGACAGCGGATAACAGACTTTGCTGCTGCCAATCCAGACCTGCCTAAGATTATGTGCAGAGGATGGCTTCAATCTGCGACGGATGGAGTTGCTCTTGCGAGTATGATTGATGATATTGACCCACGGCCTATCTTCATTGATTCAAACGATCTTCATTCAGCATGGTGCAACAGCGCTGCTTTGAAGGAGCTTCCGATTGATGAGATCAAGGCGAAGTGTCCTGAACATCTCACTTGCGATGAGAACGGCAATCCAACTGGACTTTTGGCAGAATGGGCTGTTACAGCGTTTCTCTGGCCCTTCTTGATCCAATCGCTGTCAATGGACGATAAGCTTGAAACTTTGGAACGAGCTGTTCAGGCGTATTCCGCAGAGGGATACACTGGCGTTATCGACATGGCGATGGATGCAGTAGCTTGGGAAGCTTTACAGACGCTGCGAGAGAGGAAGGGGATTAATCTTCACATCGCAGCTCATTGGTTCGTTCCATACGAAGCAGATGAGAAAGTTCTTGATGAGAAGATCCAAGAAGCTATCGACATGCACACCAAATTCCATCCCTCAAAATCACCAGAATTCTGCATCGTCGGCGTGAAACTCATGTGCGACGGTGTAGTCGATGGCTGCACAGCCGCATTATCATATCCCTACGGCGAATCAACTGATGTGGTGCAACCCCTATGGCCCGGCGAAGCAATGAACCGCGTTCTATCCCAGATCACAAAAGCAGGAATGCAATGCGCCATCCACGCCATCGGCGACGTAGCAGTATCCCAAGCCATCTCCGCCATCGCCAGTACCAACAATCCCACCGCCCGCCACCGCATCGAACATCTCGAGATGGCCACGCCCGAAGACGCCCTCCGCCTCGGCAGTCTCGGCATAACCGCCTCCGTCCAACCCGTCCACAGCGATCCAGCAATTCTGGAAGGTTACGCCAAGCTCGTGAAGCCGTCCGCATGGAAACACTGCTTCCCCTATAAAGAATGTCTCGACGGACACGCAAACCTCGCAATTGGAACAGATGCCCCTACGGCGCGACACCTGCCGTTTCCGAACTTGTATAATGCTACTACGAGAAAGTCGGCGCTGGAGCCGGAGAGGGAGACTGTTACTAATGGGGAGAGTGCGTTGACGCTGGAGCAGGCTGTTAGGGGGGCGACGTATGGGGCTGCGTATTCGAGGTTTGCGG